>JACXGJ010000521.1:0-98525 GCA_016801105.1 Esox niger | reverse complement strand
AAAATGATTTAGTAATATACATTGCAAAATATTTCATGAATTAAGGCAGGCCAGGCTCCACGATGAAATGCCTGAGGGGGCTTTTTTTATCCATGTGGGCATATCCAATTCATATCCCATTTGAGTGTTTATATAGGGACAAAACTGGGGGGCACAGATTCTTTCTGGGAAGCAATGCCAAGCTTTGTCCCCCTATACTGTAGATCTAGACTTGGATTCAGGTACAACCCTTAGAACATGTTCTTAGATATTTCAAATATTACAGATTTTTATCCAGCTACAAATATTATTAAGCAGAAATTAGCATGTAATAACCGACCAATAGTAATAATATCTCTTCAACCTGTCAAGCTACAGATATTATACAAATGATCATGTTACACTATACTATCAGTGAATAAATCACCCAACAGTTTTAGTTATAACCAATCACTACCATTACTACTGCAGTCCCTTCCACTGCATGAATCCACCTCTCAAGCATGCACACGTCTTCCTCAGGAAATGTACTATTATTACTTTAAAATAGAGAACCTATTTTACAACACATTGTTTTTCTTCACCAAGTCTTAAGGGTTATAGTTTTTGGGGTGAAAATGATAGATTATTTAACTTGTAATTTGGTGTCTGTTTTACCAGCTGTAAACACAAACCAATAATGAGGAAAGTCAGTGACTTTTATTCTTTAGACAGATTGGCACTCTAATCTCTATCTCATCTGCTTTACTAGAGTTCATATGTGGTATCACGGGTGATTGGTCAGTAAACAACCATTGGCAGTACGTAGCATTTAAAAAAACATAGAAAGTGAGACCAGAGGTTATTTTCATTTTGCTGCATGCATGACATTTATTTTCATCAGAAAAAAAACATTATTAAATATGTTGTAAACACAGTAATCTATTAACAATTTAAAAAATATAACTTTTTTATTTGCAAGAGAGCTACAAAATGTTTAAGTCATAAGTTACCGTAAAAGGGATTTTTAAACCATAAATTGTAGTCATAGTTTAGAGATTATAACATTTCCAATTGTTAGTTTCAGTTTTTTGATGCTTTGATGCAGACCATATTACCCACTGTAGTGTTAGAGGAATGCATCACATGATGGCAAGTTTTTCTTGCCACTTGATTTGACATTTGTAGTAGTAACATATACTTAGCCCCATAACATGCCACTCAAATAGCAGCAGTACACATATCAATTGCCATTTTGACATTCCAGTTGTTTCAAAATCATGGATAAAAATTTTTTGTTTGCCCATAGAATTTAAAATGTGTGAGTAACGTTTTTACACACATTGCGACTGTAAGAGGTCAAGTCTAATAATCCCTTGAAAGGTTTTGGGAAAGGACTTGTGTAAGAAACACAAGTGGATGTACTGTACATTTCAAAAGTCCCATTTGGAAAATCTCCTCTGGTCATTCACAGATTCCCAGAGGTACGACATTGTCTGATGTTTATGCAGGAGCCACGGAGGAAACCTCAGTTTTTGATGTAGATACTTCAGAGCCATCATCTTCTGCCTTGCCAAAGAGTTGCAGGATACAACCTCGAAACTATAAAGAGAAAATAGTAAAGATGAGAAGACTTCCAAATGGTATTTCTTACAAGACAAAAGTTAGAGTGCAGTATAACTTATTTGAAGCAATATCTGAATAAAAAATATCATTGACTACAGTTGCAGCACATTCAAAGCACTTTCAAAGTGTAATCGTTTTTTTAAGGATGCCTACCTAAGATGAGCAAAAAAAATAATATTTACAATATTAAAACATTTAGGGTTAAATGTAGTTAATTTATTTTTCCTTAACACTAGAAATATAATATGCTCTCTGAAGTTAGAACTAATACATTTTGGAAAATGGGATAGTAAGTTAGATAGTCAGAGAATAATCAAAAAATCTGGCAGGGGTGTCAGTGTCATATTCCCCAACATGCTTTGTGGCAAGTTGTTTATTTAAAACAGTTGGTTTCAATAATTGTGTTTTTGCATGAAGATATATTGTTCTCCATCATGCTGACAAAAAATAAAAATTTAAGGGGAATAACAACGGATTTCAAGGATCCAGACATTTCTTTAAGTAACTGACGGACTATCCATGCATGCAACTGTCTCATTCAGGAAGAACAGGGTCAAGCTTGGCGATTGCAGCATCAGAGGGTTACATTGCTCTCGTCCAACAAATGCTTTATAGAACTTTTTAAGTAATGATTATTAACAAGTTAAAATGATGGAAGGCTAGTAATTGTCGTTTTGCCGCAAGCATGGGTTTACATTCTGAATGCAATTGCATGGCTATACTATATGATAACAATAATCACTGCACCCTTATGGAGACCCAAGCTAATACTTTGGAAGTACACATCAACACACAGTGTACCACAAAATGCACTACCAGGAGAAAATGGGTATTGGTATACAATTGCTACTTAAAATAATATTATATAAACAATGTTTTTGAAACCTGTTAAAACAAAGACTTACCTGTTTGTTCATAAACACATATATAACTGGATTGTAGATGGTAGCACTCTTGGCAAAGTAGGCTGGCAGTGCTGCAGCTAGAGGATGGAAAGCGTACCCTGGGTTGGCCGCAGCAAAGCAGGCGAAAGTTGTATAAGGTCCCCAGCAAACACAGAAAGCTATGATCATGACAACAACCATCCTGGACACTTCCTTCTCAGCTTTCTGTGTTGACTCAGAGTCCTTCTGTTGTGCAGCAACCTGTGGTCAATCAGAAGGAATTTTAAATGTTTAACACTCTAACAGAGTGTTTCCCAACTCCAATCAGAGAACACCAAACAGGGCACATTTTTGTTGAAGCTCTAGAGAAGCACAAATAAATCAATGTGTCAACTCATCACCAGCCCTCATTGGGTTCAATTCAAGTTCAACTGTGTGATTGTGTGCCTTTGGAGGTATCTGAGAGATGGAGTTGGAAAACATGCATCCGTCTCAAAAAGTTAAGGATATAAAAGGTAACATTTCAAATATTCCTTACAGCATGGATGGCCAGCCACACGAAAATATAGCAGAAGATGATCACGCCCAGGGGTAAGAAGCAGCATGTAATCATGAGAGTGATCATGTAGGACTTGACTCCAGGATCCTCATTGCCTCCAAACACATCGGGTCCACAGGACGTCTTCAGGCCATGAGGCCAGTACCTGGTGGAGGGCGAGAGACAGAAAGATGGGTCAGTAATGAAAGCTTCCGAAAGGTTATTTTTCCATCCTTAGAGAAATAAGAACAGAAATCCCCACCTGCTCCAGCCAAATATAGGTGGAGCACACCAGATGGCAGACCAGATCCAGGAGAAGATAATGCCTGCCGAGGCCCATTTGCCATCAAACTTGACATTTCCAAAAGGCTTGCACACCACCACCCATCTCTCCCAGGAGATGATAGCCAGAGACCACAAAGCTGTAATACCTTTGCGGGGGGACAGTTGTACGGAAATAGTTAATCACACTACTTTTTTCTACTCTCTACATTACCATGCCACATTGTTTTCACACTAAGTAGACAGAAATAGAGAACTGTGTGCCATACGTTTCCTCTATTCATAATTATAAACTTTACAGTTATTACTGAAAAAATAAATACAGTCAAAATATTGATACAACTGAAGAGACCCTTACCACACACGGAGACAACGTATCCCTCAAAGACACACATTGGGTGTCCCAGAATGAAGTAGCCAAAGATCTGGTTGCAAACGCTGATAGTGCTAGCCAAAAGTGTCTCCCCGATGTCTGCAATAGCAAGATTGACCAAGATCCAGTTGAGAGGGTGTTGGAGCTTCTTGAATTTTGCAGTAGCCACCAGTACCAGACCATTTGTGAACACTGAGAGTATGACCACAATGATCATCCAAAGTGTTGAAAGATTGTACACCCATCTTGGAGCAATGTGGTAGTTGGGACCCTCAAAAGGATCTGCAAAAGAAAATGTATTGGTCATATCAACATGCATGCTGCCAATGCTAGTTTCAACTCTGGCATGCCTGCTGTTTGTAAAATAACCTAGGAGAGATTACATGAAAAATACATAAGGAATTTCTATACATTTACCAACTGGTATCAACCCAATGCACTATACTGCACTATATCCTGAACTGTACCTTTGGTGTGATTGCTGTTGGTGTAGGTGAAGCCTGATTCTCTTGTTGTTTCATCATGCCGCCTGGCAGCAAATATTCCTAGCTCTGACATCCTGGACAGGTTAACAGGATCTTCTATGGTGACTGTTGAAGTCCAATCAATGCTTTTTAACTGCCCTAGGGTTTATATACCATCCTTTGGGAACTTTGAAAGGATTAGGGCCTTGGGGGATTTGGGGCAGGGCTGGCACTGGCTCCATGGTATAGTTTCTAGCATGGCATAGGCTTGACTGTTAATTACCACCAACGACTAAGTAGGAGGGATTTCAGAGGCCCATAATCTTGTTTGAGAGGGCTTTGGTGGCAGAGGAGGTTAAAAGTAATTTAAATGCCATGCTGCTGTAAATTGGGCCTAGACTGGTTTTTGGATTTGTGTAAAAATAAGGAGTATTTAATGTTTCATTGTCAAAAAGAAAATGTTGTGTATTAGAAAAATGTACGATGACTGATTCCACTTCACACGGATAAATAAGAGAACACCAGCCGCCAACAGGCCACGTAGGTCTAGAAGCGGTTTTTGAGTCTTCAATGGATGATAGTGCCAATAAAAAAATCTTTATACCTGCTACCAGACGCTTTATTTTTTTAATCTCAAATACATGCAAAATTCCATCATTACACATTTATCACTCATATCCATCAAATGACAAAACTGCACCTGAAACACAATTAAAATAAACATCTTCTTGGAATAAGTAGCATCTTCGTAGTATAGAATACTGTTCCATGTTACTGAATGCCATCCTTAGCCAGTATGAGGCCTATCCTTTGTAACACACCGAATGGGAAAGTTCTCTGCTATGTTGTTGGTTGTAAGCAAAGAGGGATTTGTCTTTGGTGAAAGCAGCTTATTTGAACAAGTAGGGTTCCGCAGGATTTTGGCCTACCTGTAAAGTCTGATTAGCATTGACAGGAGTGCAGTCAGAAACGTCTTAATCTCCACTGATTCATGGTTAATTTAGGAGAAGCAAGGTTCATCCAAAAAAACAGAAAGAAGTCAGGTTTAATCCCTGGCGGAGGTACTCCACAGGTTTAGGTTTTCATTTCATTATAAGTTGCTGTGGTCTGCTAAATAACAACTGAAAATATGTACAAAGTTACATTTAGAATTTTTCAGAGGAGCTGCTGAATTAGACGTTTAACTTGAGCAATGGGACATTATGGAGCCAACAAATATGAGAACATTTGTTGTATATGTTACTTTCCAGTGTTTTTACATTTAATTTAATGTTTGACAGTTTTTTTTTAATTTAACCTTTATTTATTCAACTTAGCCAATTGAGAACTAATTCTCATTTACTGGTGATAAAAACTGCAAGATAACAGTCCGTTAAACATACACTGTACATGATATATCTGGTCAATAGAACACCAAAAGTGGTACTGACTCATATTTTCAGTTCTAATGATATATTAATAAATTATAAACATGAATACTTAATGGTGCAATGTGACTGTTTTTAGAGTGCCATGAATGTATTATATAGCAAAGACATATTATACAGCAAAGACAGTCTTACCACTGATCGCTAACTTATGATAACTCAAATCTCATGCTGTGTTTTTGTGACCACCCACAGCTAGTGTCTAATGCTTCGTATTTCATATTGTTGAATCGCAAGTTGCTAGACGTCAGCTCAGAGCCAATCAGAAAACGGGTGAAGAAATCACCAGCAGAACTTAATAAGAGCAATAAGAAGAGGGGATTTCTCTGATAATCTACACTGCTATATTGTATGCCAGGTGAAGATTAGTAGGTCCCAAACTATAATACAATGGAAATAGTACTCTGGTGGATTTTTTTAAGTACGCCACCATGTATGCCTTTGGGGTTAATATAGACCACAACCCCTTCCTCAGTGAAAAAGGGTTTTCCAACGATTGTCTTGTCTTTTTCATTTGACGAAGGTCAGTTATTGTCACCTATATTGATAGTTATTGCATCAATGTCATTCGTGTATGAAAGAAAAATAAACAGTTGTGCAATGAAATGCAGTACACTAGCTAGTATGAAAGGGCCAGAGTAGTAGCTTTCCTATTGAGAGTGGGATTGGTGGAAGTGACACAAGTCAACACAACAGGGTTTATTTTCTATTCTTTCATCACATGATAACCCAAAGTCATTCAAAGGTGTACAATCAAAAAAGGGAAAAGTATAGCAGTAACAACATGACCATACTAAACAAAGGCACAGGAATGGGTTGACTTGCACCTGCCTGGTAGCATGCCATGTTTCCTCACTCAAGAGTGGTGGCACACCTGCAATTTATAAGGGAAAGGGAGAGAGACAATGAGATGTACAGGTGTTCCTAATTGAGTCTGAGTGCCTCATATGTTGGGCAGAGCTGCTGCTGGATCCTAAGCTCCGCCCCGGGTGGAACCACCACACTAGGTTAACATTATTCGCTTTTTTAGGCACAAACCATTAGGTGCAGGTGTCAGTGGTTTCCAGTAACCCAAAGCCAGCTACCTTTGTTCAAGCAAGGTTAGCTTTGGCAGTTTAAAGCTCGTTTTCAGTCTCGCTAGCATTCTTACGGCAATTCCAAGAAGTAAGATAATAGTACAGTACTACTAGATTGTAAGCCATTCTAACAGCCAGTGGTATAAGTCATACAGTACCCGGATGCTATTTGAAGTGGAAGTATACTTTATATAAACACTTCCTGTTCACCATGAACGCAGCTCACTCCCCGGTTCCCAATCACCGGAATTCTTAACACCCGTTCATCCACCTGGTTTTCATTAGTGGTTCTCTATTTAGTTAGTTAGTTTGGTGTACTGTTTTTGGTTTTGTATACTATGACCACATACTAAGTCTTTTTGTAGAGTGCGCTCTAATTATTAGATTTTCCAGTGTACTGACTAGTTTTTTGCCTATTTAGTCCTGACCCCATTTTAGATTTTTTTTAATGCACAACTAACTAGCTAACTTCACAAAAAAACATTAACAACCACTAACACTTACCATTTTATCTTGCTGCGTATTCCGGGCACCATTTGCCTGTGTCTCGATGATGATTAGTAGTCGCCTTTTTGTAGTTACCTGCTAAAACGTTTCTTGATATGAAACTTATCATCCATAAAAAAAATGTATCCAGCTAAAACACATCAACATCTGTCGTCTTCCAATCAGCATCATGCGCCAACTCCCCAAAAACTGCCCCAAGTCCAATAGTCCTCAGTGGCACTGGGATTGGCACCAGACAGGAACTGAGCTAGTAGGTCAACAGGTGCCAGTCATGTCAGTGTAACCCAAAGTCTTGGTGTTTTGGGGTGATCCACTAGTGTTTGGCACCAATAAAAACAAGGCATTCCAGTGTGGTAGCCACTGTGCATCAACAATCTTTAATGTTGTGGAAATTAATCCACTTTGCTGTTTACTCTGTATCTTCATAATTTCACTGAATCAATCTTTAACAAGAGCCACTAGATCATGGTATTTTAAAACCCATAAGAGATATTGCCCCATATTTGATTATGATTAATAGGTACTTTTCATCCCACCACTGGTATGTGATCTGACCATTGCTTGGATTGGGACCAGTGGTAGGGCCTGATGACATAAGAGAGGTCTATGGTCACGCACACCAGTGGTTGGATTGTGCGCTCGTCAGCTAGCAATATTCAACCTGTCCATGTAGTGTAAGCCTTGGTCCCCATGTGGAAACAACCATGGTAGAAATTCTGCGTTGTAGGCCCCGACAGAGACCATTGAGGCATGGCCTACATTACACATGCAGTGGGGTGAATAACTTTGGGATGAAAACAGTGTTTGCTGACAGGTGTGCCAGCTGTATAGCGCGCAGTCTGAGGACACGGCCAAGGATGTCATCTGGACCAGCGGCTTTGAGAGTATTCTCTTTTTCAAATGTGTCCCTGATGTCAGCCTCAAAGTGCAAAAACGCCTGGTCATCTGGAGCAGCAGCAGCCTTCCTGAATGCCTCAGTATTGTGTAGGTTGACTCAAGCATAGAATGTATGGAGGTTGGGTGGGGGTCCTCCGTTGGGCACCACACATCTGGATTTGCTTTTGAAGTCTTTGTTAGCCAGTAGTCCTTCCCACAAATTGTTCAATACATTTGGGTTCTTCATCCTAAGAGTTGTAAAGACATAGAGATTGATTCCTTAAAAGTTACTTTCCCAAACATACCAATTATTAGTTCTATAAAAATGAAGGTCCCTTGGCAGGCCTGCTGAAAGTTTTTGGGGAAAAAAGCTGGGCACAGTGCAAAGTAGCAAAGAGAGTAGTCAGGTCCATGAGTAAGAGACTGATGGCGAGATTGCAGAGCTCTTTTATAGTTCTTAAAGTGAGATCACATGGTATCACACCTAGGCGTGAAGAGATCACATCTAGGTGTGAAGAGTTACCTTTTATGACCCATTGTCTTACAGAGAGAGAGAGAGAGAAACAGAGAGAGAGAGAGAGACAGAGGAAGAGAGAGAGAGACTTGGAATAACTCAGTTTTAGTTTAATTAAGGACTGAGAGCTGTTAAAGACTAATTCATTAAGTAATTAAGAACAGACTACATACAGCTAATTTTTGACAGTGTAACGCATGAACGTAATACTTTAAATGTGATGACATTTTTTTTACTTTATTTCAACGTTATCTAAAATAAATCAATATTTTTCAAGAAGATGGGTGTTATTGTCTTTTTAATTTGATGTTGTTTAATAAAAACAGATGATGGCATGAAACAAAAAAACAGTAAACAAAATGGGAGAAGAAATGTCCCCTAAACTAGATACTGGATTTAAAAGAAAACATTATGACGTCCTACAGCAAACGTTTGTCCAAAGCTAAAGGTTGCCCCTGGCTTTCATGCCATGTCAGTCAGAGTCAATACTTCTTAGGAGGTGTGAAGTAGATAATCAATTATTGGTCAACAGGTGGGGAGGAGCCTTGTTAAGATGGATAGTGTCAGTTACATATCATTAAAAGACAGACATCATGAACATACTGTGCCGAAGTCCAATCAGTGGCTATTCTTTACATATGTTTTCTGATATTATGGACTTTAAAAAATTCTGGTAAAGGTACGGTAAATGCTTTTTCCTTTTACTGTTAAAAAATATTTTTAAAACTATTATTTCATATAGTTACTACTCTGTCTAACAGATTTTGTTGCTTACCTATTGAAAGGGCTGCACCAAGGACATACTAATGATTTCTTCACATTACTTTTGCAGCAGTGTTAATAGATTACATTGGGGTATTGAAATGAATTACTGGTGTATTCATGAAGGAGCAAATCGATATTCTCAATATTATCTTTTTTTTAAGGAACTGAGTATCAAGTTCCACTTTAGAGCTTGTAGTTAGGGCACAATAAACTATATAATTTAAGAATCAGGACTTTTTGGACTTTGGAATTTGGACAGTACAATCAATAAAAGACAAGTGCAAGCTGGACTGTCTTCTCGTAATAATGCAAAGTAATAACTAACTCAATTCATCATTTTTGAGTTTTAAGAGATCTGTTGTACTGCAAGAACTATAGCTGCTTCCTTCTTTCGTTTAAACATGTTTCAGCTTCAGTATATTGCCGAATTCAGTGGTCAGTGAAAGCAGTTAAGCTACAGCCATCCCAGCTAGCAATGACTATAGGTTGGCTAGTTAGTTCTTTAATCAAGAAATTATTTTGCATTGTAAGCGTCATTTAAATGACAGACAATCCTAGACAGATCCATTACAGTGAACAATGCAGAACAAAGATCAAAGCTGTAGCATTACACACTCATTATACATACATGATAAACATACCTCTTTAAAAAGAAAACATTAGCACATTGCAAATGGAAATCTCTTTCCTATCATGTGCAAAGTCCTTTAATGTTTTATAACTTTTTTCAGAGTGGAATAATTACTTAATCTATTTCGAAATTATTCCGAAAAATCTAGTTTAGAACCAAACATTAGATGTTCATTTACTATAATCTACAAAATTCTTTTTTTCTCTGCTTATATATTGGAACCACCCCTGTTATATGACTATTAACACCTCCCATACAATACAAATAGAATGTGGGCAACATTACACTTATTAAATGAATGAAAGTGTATTCTGGTGAATCAGTCCTGCTGCTCTATGCACTTTGTTTGAGTGCAATCCATAGTCATCCGTTGTTAATATAGTTCTGAAGGGGCTCCTACATGTTCATTTATATTGAACATTTCTTATGTTGGATTTGGAGGATGACTCGGTATCAACTTTGTTTGTCCAAAAGGAAGATTTGGGATGAAACAATTCCAGCAAAACATAACAGCAACCCTGGTGATTGGTTGTAGGTGAGGGTAATTCAGTAAAAACACAGTTGAAATAGTAAACTTCTTCACAACCCTGACGCTAAACAAATCCCTTGCCGATGCTACATACCAACTTCATCTGGGATTGCTGATGCTCTTTGCCTCATTTGTATAAATTTTATTTATGTAAGTAATAATTTACTGCTTGAATTCTGTCACCATTTGGCACCACCTCTACAACACAGCCAATCAGAAGCCGCCAGTGAGTCCAATAATTAGATTGCAGACTTTGGTAAAACAGATAATTAGAATCCTATAAGCGTGTGTTACAGTGTAGACAAATGTTTGAATGGATTTCCCAGCTTTATGATCTTAAATCCTGTTCTCCATGTTCTACTTATCATTATGCTCTTTGCTTTTTCGAAGAAGTAGCCTTACTTGTCTTAACCACAGGATTTTAAAGAATAGATTCCAGGAAGAATTCCCTGTGCTCCCAGAAACCTGTTTACATTGTAGGCATGGCCACAAAAACTCTCACAGTAGTCTAAACATGCATATTCTTGGTCATTGCATGCCTTACAGAGCATTTACGACACAGTGTCTGTCCAAGGACTACAGCTACTTGTACCACAGACTGTTCTCTTATTAGGGCCATCTTAAAGGAGGGGATGGTATGGTGAATCTTCTTCCTCTACTAATTAGACATCAGCTGCCAACTATATGCACAGTACTCAGACCTTCACCTCAAAGCCAATTCCATTTAGGAAGTTTGCTATGATTTTTGCAAATACGTTAGCTACAGTATGACAACAACTACAATAAGACAACAACAAATGTCATAGCTATATACAGTTAGGTCTGGAAATATTTGGACACTGACACAATTGTAACAATTTTGGCTTTGTATGCCACCACAATGGATTTTAAATGAAACAACCGAGATGCAATTGAAGTGCAGACTTTCTGCTTTAGTTCAAGGGGTTGAACAAAAATCTCGTATGAAACGTTTAGGATTTACAACCATTTACATACACAGTCCCCTTATTTCAGAGGATCAAATCAAATGTAACTGGACAAATTAACACAATCATAAACAAAATGCAAATTTGTAATACTTCGTCAACAACCATTTGCAGGCAATGACCGCTTGAAGTCTGGAACGCATGGACACCAAACGCTGGGTTTCTTCCTTTGTGATGCTTTGCCAGTCCTTTACTGCGACGGTCTTCTGTTGTTGTTTGTTTGTGAGTCTTTCTGCCTTAAGTTTTGTCTTCAGCAAGTGAAATGCATGATCAGTTGTTTTGATATCAGGTGATTATCTCTGCCAATGCAGAATATTGCATTTCTTTGCCTTAAAAAAATTGGGTTGCATTCGCAGTATATGTTTTGGATCATTGTCCATCTGTAAAGTGAAGTGCCGTCCATTCAACTTCACTGAATTTGGCAGAATTTGAGCAGACATTATATCCCTATACACTTTAAAATTAATCCGGCTGCTTCTGTCTTCTGTTGCATCATCAATAAACACTATTGACCCAGTGCCATTGGAAGCCATGCATGCCCATGCCATCACACTGCCTCCACCATGTTTTATAGATGATGGTAGTATGCTTCGAATTGTGAGCCTTCTTCATACTTTTTTCTTCAAATAATTCTGATACAAGTTGATCTTAGTTTCATCTGTCCAAAGAATGCTGTTACAGAACTGGGCTGGCTTTTTAGATTTTTTGGTCTTATCTGGCCTTTCTATTTTTGAGGCTTATGAATGATTTGCACTTTGAGGTGAACCCTCTGTAATTGTTCTTGTGAAGTCTTCTCTTTATGGTAGACCTGGATAATGATATGCCTACTTCCTGGATAGTGTTCTTTGCTTGGTTGGATGTTGTGAAAGGGTTTTTCTTCACCGCGAAAAGGATCCTACAATCTTACTTCCAGGCCTTTTGTGATGCAGAGCTCATCGGTATGTACTTTTATTCTGAGAATGTACCAAACTGTTGATTTGGCCACACTATGTTCCTACTATCCCTCTGTTGGATTTTTTTTTGCAAAATGTATCTATTTCATAGTAAACAAAAGGCATGGTGCTAAGTTGTGCTGCACATACAAAGTTAAACCTCCACAAACAACTGTTTATAAATATCATTATGAGGATATTTCGCAAAGCCAGCTGTATGTTATTGCCACAAGGCTTGCAGCATTAATGTTACAGTAGACTTCTGAGTTTGCTACTGTTCTCTTGGTAGGGACAGATGTTTACTTATTTTGGCATAAAAAGCTTGCTAGGCACAAAACATGGTTTACAGGTAGCTTTTGTCATGAGAACAATGTTTCAAAGATAGCCTCTGACACAAACCCATTCCAATGGTTTGTTTTGTCTTTCCTTTATAACAATTAATTCACCAACTGTAGCTGATTTAGAACGAAAAGTAATATTTCCTGTGGCACAAACCCTCCTATAACAAATATTGTAACATATAAATGTTGGACTTTTGTGAAAAATATAATTTTACAAATTCCAAAACATACATTGTAGAAGGTTCGCATGAATAAAGTCGCAGAAACAAGCTGCTGTACCTGGTTTACTTGCAAGATGAAAGCTTCTTCTCCCATCAAGACAGCTTCTGGATTTTGCAAAAAGGTCAATGAAACTTGGATTGAAATCCGGTTATATGGTCAAATAAGACAGAAATAGAGCTTTCTGGCCCCAAACCCCAAAGATGGGTTTGGCATAAAAGAGGGATAATAAAATATGTTTGTGGATATGTACTGTTATGACGCTAGTTTGTTTCCAAATGCCCTGGTAGTCTGGTTAGGAAACTTGGTTATTGTTAGATTTTCAGCAGATCAAAGCATTTCTCATGATCCACAAACAAAACTGATACAATAACCTCAAAATCCAGCTTTTGTAATCGCATCCCAGTCCTGTCCCACAACCCATTTAAAACCAGTGGGGAGATCTGGTCCACAGACAAAGACCAAGAACTCTGAAGGATCTGGAGAGATATTGAATTGATATATTAATCAGATACCTTGCTGTGTTCTCCCACCTCATCAAACATTATAGTATAAGATTCAGTGATGTTATCTTGGCAAGGGAAGGGAGCACATAAGACAAAATGTAGGAATGCCAATAATTGTGAAGTGTTTAAAATAAAATAAAAATGTATTCAGAATCTGTCTTTTCTTTCTGCAATTGTACCTAAGTCAAAGGTTAGTTTTCTCTCCGGTCCAGGTAAAATTATTAACAATTCATGTTCCAAGCCAGTCTTTTCTGCTCATCGTTAACAAAGGATCCAATGATTTTGGAGAGCACTGTAAAACACATGCTTTAAACTTCATATTTTTCCATACCCAAAAACAGATAATTAGGATGATCGCATACATAGGGGGCAATTCAGTTTTACTGCAGCGAGCTAACCTGCCTCTCTGTACTGCTAAATTGTCTAATTGTGTGCTTTTCAGCTTTTTGTAATTTGCTTTCTGCTATTTTAACTCTGCTTTTCAACCTCGGAGTTGTTTCAATATCATTTGTCAACATCTTATGAAAAGGAACAAAAGTTATAAACCAGTTACTGCATGTTCTTCTCTAATTTCAACCAGTACTTCAAATATTGAAATACAAGGCCCAATACAAAGGTACAAATAATCCAGATTTACCAACATAATCCAAAATATTACCCCAGCATTGCAACCAATTTTCAACATAGTAAAACCTTTGTGATATGTATATTTAATTTGTACAAAACAATGTCAGATCCATATATTTACATTCAAATATAAAATGTCTGAATGATGCTTCAGCATTAAACTGGAAAATGAGGTAAAATCCATCTTATACAGTGCTGCTCTAACGTAGGTGTCACGTCCTGGCTATGCCCCTAGCCATCTTCGTACTGGCTGGGGCCATAGTCAGGACGTGGCCAGAAGAGGTGCCTCTAGGCACCTCTATGTTGCTTGGGTCTCCCCAATTGGAGGCCGGTGTTGGTTATTGCCTCCAATTGGGGAACCTATTTATGTTGAATGTTTGCCCACACTGATGTGGTTCATTGTGGCTTGTCTGCCGAAGGCTATGCAACCCTGTTAGTTGGTCTGCTTTACGTTTGTTGGTTTTGTTTCTTTCTTTCACCATTAAAACATGGATTACAATGAAAGTTTTGCCTCTGCCTATCTGTCCTCAAACCAGATTTATGACAGTATGTGAAATTATAGATTTTCCATGTGCAATTATATAATTTTTTGTGACAACCATTACATTTATATTTAATCAGAACAAGCGTATTTTATCTGACATAATAGCTTAATAGTTGCTAATTGTATACATAGGTTTAGAGCAGGCATGGGAAACTGGTGCCCCATGGGCTGCATGCGGCCCCTGACCCCCCTTTTGGTGGCCTTCAGAAGAACTTCGAAGGATATATACACTAAAAATATAATTGAAAAAAGAAAATATATATGACCATATATTTGTTGCAAGGTTTGATTGAAACCGAAATATTTGCTGGAAACAAAACATGAATTAGACCAGATTTTTTATTTGCCTGTTTACACACAACAGTAATTTCAGGGTCTATGAAAGCTGTTGTGATGTCTTTCTATGTGTAGCTTAGATTGTGCTGATGTTTGAGCCACAAAACACTTGATGATGCCAATTACCGAAGTCTCTGTACAAGCCAAATTATCAAAGTAGTGAAAACAGCTAAATACATAAGAGTTCAAAGGGTTCATGCATTTAATAACACAGCAGCGAACACACTAAATCCTGAGAGAGATGAGCAGAGCGGAAAAACGGCATGTTGTTGAATATTTCCAAATTGCCCAGATATACGTGAACTAGCATCAGACCTAATTTAGTTTTAATGTATTTGTTAATAAATTAATCTGGGGCCCCCTGATGACTGCGGCCACCTGATGTTATTCCAAGTTAATCTGCGTCCCCTAATTACAAGTACATACATTCTGTGGCCCCCACCACCATCCAGGTTGCCCTACTCTGGTTTAAAGTATATCAGGTGTGTAGCAAAAAAAACGTATTTAAAAGAAAAATGTGCAAGTGCAGTTGCAGTTGCAATGGTTAAATCAAGTAGGTAAGTAGAATTGGGCAAGTATATAATTTGGTTTCAAATAAACCTATCAAAGAAGGTATCTGTAGGTAAGACATTTGTTGGGTGGTACTGATAGAGACCAGAAACTGTTCAGTTTGATGTTTCCCATACGAGATCTTAGAAGACATCAAGAAAAGTGTTGTGAGAGTCTTGAGTATATGCAGTTCAGTGTGAGGCAAATTATTTATAATTGGTTAGTATTTAACTTGACAGCATCTCTGCCTAGAAGTGGGCACCCTTCACAATATCCCAAAGAGCCACCAGAAAAATAATAAAACAGTTAAATACCTACCCAAACATCACATCTGGAGATATGCAGAACTCCCTTGCTGCATCTCAGGTTACTGTCCATGCTTTAACAATAAGAGGACTGAATAGAAATGGCAATCACGAGAAGCTTGCTAGGAAGAAGCTGTCAACAAAGAAACATAGACAAAATTTGAAGATGAATCCAAAACTGACCTTTGTGGTCACAATCAAAACCATTGTTTGGCCAAAACCCCAAAACTACTACCACCAAAAGAACCTTTCTAAAAGTCCAGCATGGTAGTGGTAATGTCAAGTTATGGGGCTGGTTTTCTTTAAATGGACTTGGATGACTGCACATCATGAAGGGAACCAAGAATGTTTAGGCACACTAAGAGATTCTTGGACAGAACAACAGTAAATCATTCATGGTGGTTAAGCTATGCAGAAAATGAATCTTCCAACCAGGCAATGACGCAAAGAATTCAAACAAATCTAGCATAGTATGGCTAAGGAGAGAGAATATTTGGGTTGTAAATTGTCCAAGTCAAACTCCTGACCTTAATTCAACTGACATGATTAGGCAGAACCCAAAGAAGTTTAGACCGAACAATCTAGTGAGGTGAGCTAATAGTGACGGCATGTTTGTCGGGAATACTTTTTGATCAGGGAGTGCTGATAATGGTTGATCGGGTATTGGAATTGAAGGGATATCGTTGTGAATGGATATATAGGTCAGGGGAGAAGTGTACCCGCTGGCCATATTGACTAGCACTGACCTCAAGTCTCACCGATTGACAGACTGCTTGGACCCAAATATATGTATCTATCAAAGCCTCTGCAAGACAGAAAAAGTGAACAAAGACAAAGTATGCAGTGTAGAGATTACTTGCCTACGAGGCAAATTCTTAATGAAAACTACCCCCCCCCAAAAAAAGTAATGTTTCGTTCTTGGCTAACTAAGCATGCCATGCACAAAGCTAAGGCTTGTCTCCAGGATTCCTGGGCCGCCTGAAAAGATACAGCTCTGGAAGAAATTAAGAGTCCCCTGCACCTTGTTCTTTCCATTCCAAAAAAGTTGAAAATGACAGTATTGCGTGAGGAACAGAAGCGTTCAATTTGCAGTGGTCTGTTCATTTTAATGCTACTAAATTTCATTCAAAACCTTCCTTTTAATTTTCACACTTCTGTCTTTCACTCAAAACCTTCCTTTTTGGAAAGAAAAGAAAAAGGTGCAGTGGTCTCTTAATTTTTTCCAGAGCTGTATAAATCTGGGCTCCCTCACTTACAAACGACATTGACATTATTGCGATAATTGGGCCCAGCCAAGCCAACCCCGAGTCAATTAATTAATTCGCTACCTTAGCACATGTAGACCTATATTGTTTATTGGATGGTAATCATCATGCATTACTTGGCATTCATTTTATTTAATTTACAAAAACAATATTGTCAAACTTCTGTAATGTTTAGAAGAGCACTTTTGTTACTACGGTAACAAACACAATTATCTGCTACGGGGGCTTTCATGTGTAAACCCGGTCTTACTGTGACTTTACTCATTTAAACACTGCAATATTCACAATTTAACAGATGGCACATGCAGAAGGCTTTCTATTTCCCTTCTACTGACTTCACTGTAGCATTTCAATGGTTTGTGCTATCAGCTATTATGACACTTCAAAAAAACATACACTTGCAAAAATGCTCAAATAGAGCACTGTTTTGTATTTATATTATTTGAAATCACAATTAAATTATTATTTTATGTGATAAAATCTGAAGAAAAAAAATCTGTTTGGTCCTATTTTTTGTTACCTCTGTGCATTGTTCCTTAAAAAAAAATCTCTATGAATTGTAATTGGATATATTTTTTCTATTTTCCTTTCTTTCTATTTTAAAATATTGTTTAGCCAATTAAATGTTAATTGGAAAAATATATTTTCTATGATTAAAAAAATTCTGCTATCGTCACATGAACTAATCATGGAGGGGAACAAATAGTGACTCGGATGTATTAAACTAATTCCAAAGAAGGAATGTTTCTACTAATTTTGCTAATTTTATGAAGTAATGACCAGTGCACAAAGGCCCCACTAACTGCAAACGATTAACAAATAAAAATGTATCCAGATTATACAAGCCTGTTGTTTGCTTTAAGGGGCTTGCTGGAACTGTCATTTGTGACTGTTACTTCTAAAAGTGTGCTTCAAACAATGAATAATACATCTGTGGTAGGAACATGTCTCCAGAGCTGCTGAGTCAAAGGTGAGTATTAATCCTGCTATAGGACTGCAGCATATAAAAAATAACTATAATAAATTAGTCAATCTGAAAAAACAAAACATGACAAATTGTCAGCAAACAAAACCACAAAACATATTTGTTAGATTCAACATAATGTATTTACACAGTACACAAAAAACTGCATGTGATGGTGGTTTGTTGGGATCTGGGCTGTTGGTATGTAATGTTTAAAATGTCTTACCTGTAACCTTTCAATGTTTGCATCTTCACAGGCACTTTGACAATCCCATTATTTAACACATTCGATAATGAACCCAGGTGCGTCACTGTAATTACAGGTCTAATTCAGGCATTGAATGACCTAGTTGGAAGCGGAGTTCATTTGTGCTAATTACATGATTCATTGATTTGATTAAGGTATCAACGTTTGATTGTTTAACACATAGCATGAGAAGATTCACTGACGTCTTAAGGAGATTGAAACTAGATATCTTGTGCAAAAATGTAATTAAATAGCGTGTAGTCTATTTATGTAAAAAATTCAATTCAATTCATTTTACAAAGCCAAAGATTATCAATGTTTTATCTGTGGAATACATGCAAGAAAACTGACCCATTACATTCTTCTAATCACAAAAACAAACCAGTCTTATACACTGAAATGCAGGAAGCCATATGGTAAAGTTGCTTAATCTGAACGTGTCCCATTATGTCTCTTAACATTGAGTACTAAGTTAGCAAACGAATTAAATGGCTAACTACTCTCCTCCCCAATACATCACACTGATCCCTCATTCACATGGAAGATACACTCAAATACTCATTATTTGTTGGTACCTATGTGGTTCCTGAAGAAATTAGAGATCATCAATATTTTGAGATTTTCTCACATAACTGGCATTTGTTTGCGCGAAGTACCTATTACAGTCGTAATTGTTTTTGTTGCATATCCATGTCAACATATTTGGCAAAAACTGCATTGCTTGATTGTACAATTAATTTTGGCGCTTTTGTTTCAAATTGTTTACTATCCAGATATACTTGGATATTTCTGTGTTAACTACCCTTTTTTTGGTAGGTCAGTTTATTCAGCGATTGCCCCCCCCCTTATAGTCCCATTCACTTCCTGCAGGCTTTAATTTAATCCTTGGGACTCTTGACCTCTACTGATCACTTTAGCTGCTCGGCTCTTTCTGACAAAATGCCTAAGGCTCTTAACAGGAATAGTGGGAAGCTGTTAGTGGGAGGCCTTGGATGAGGATGATGAACCTTAAATAAAACACAGATCTGTCCTCCGTCACAATCGAGGTACCATAATACTCGTTTGTATGTTTACAGCAAATTTCCTGAGTGTAAATTGCCTATTTAGACAATGTTACGGGATGTGGATAGTAAAGTCACCAAAACAAAATCTTTGTTATGTTTAGTTTTTTGCTAAAAAGCGCTGTTTATTATATGAAGTTATTTGTTGGTTGCTAGATAGTTGATGTTAGTTTCACAAGAATTCTCTTGGTACTAGTGGCCTCTTTAGCCAGGATATCGTTCATCAGTGCAAATATTTAAATCCTGCAAGCCTTCACTTGCCATTGAGAGAGCAGAAACTGTCCTACTTTATTTTCAGCACTTTCTGAGAAGTTTCAATCTTTTGTCTTTACGGCTTTCTCTTTATTTCATAGTTATAGAGAGGACATGTTCCGATTGTTCTCATTCTAGACATAAATTGGTCTTGTGTCTATGTATCTATTAATGCATTAAGACAGATAGGTGACTTATTCTAATAGAATTCTATTTTAATTAATAAGTCATCTATCTATATCGATCTATCTATCTCTATGGTTTAACACTTTATAATCAATCTAACGCTAAAAATGTCAGTTATCTATCTGTTGATCATCAATCTAGCACTTTGTATTCATTGAGATTGTTGATTTATTTATATTCAGCAAAAATCGATCTATCCTGTCTCAATATATTTGCAATCCTATGTCACTTATTCCAATATTAATCTATCTATCTATCTCAAAGTTTACCTTACCTATGTGTATCTAAAGAATTTGTAGAGATAGGGGACACATTTGTATACTTCTCATTCTCTCTATTAATTGGTCATCCATCTGTTGGCCATCAATGAATACAGATAGGTGACTTCTGCTCTGATCTAGTTTAATTATTAAGTCATCTATCTATCTCTATGGGTTCATAGACAGATAGAAGACTCAGTCTGATAGTAATCAATCTAACAAAAAAAATGGTTATTGATCTATATCTTATGTCATCTATCCAGCCATTTGTATTCATTGAGATTGATTGTTCACTTGCTCAGATAGAAATCTATTAATTGAAATACACACTACACAAAAATATTAAGGGAACACATAATCATCACAGTATAACACCAAGTCAGTTAAACTTCAGGGATATCAATCTGTCCACTTAGGAAGCATAATCCATTTTAAATCAATGGCACCTGTTTCGGTGCAAATGAAAGTGACAACAGGTGCACTGGAGAGGGAACAGCAAGACAACTTCCAAAAAGGGAATGGTTTTGCAGGTCACAGACAATTGTTCTCTCCTTGTCCTTCCTGACTGATTCTTCTCTAGTTTTGCCTTTTGCTAGTGTCCTTGTCACAACGGGTACTATGAGGCTGTACCTGCAGCCATTCAGGTTGCACAGGCAATCCAGATCCTCCAGGATGGCACATCCATACGTGCCATCACACGTTTCTTGTGGCTCCCAGTATAGACTCAAGAGACTGGAGGAGATACCAGACAAAGGGCTGTTACACGAGGAGAGTTGGACAGGGGTGTAGAAAGGAATCCACACAGCAGCAAGACCAGTATCTGCTCATTGGTGTGAGTAGGAACACTACCCAAATCCTACAAAATGACCTTCAGCAGGCTACTGGTGTGCATGTTTCCGACAAAACAGTCAGAAACAGACTCCATGAGGGCCTGACGTCCTCTAGTGGGACCTGAGCGTATAGCCCAGCACCATGCAGCTTGATTGGCATTTGACAGAGAACACCAGAATTGGCAGGCTCGCCAGAATTGGCCTGTGCCCAGCCAGATTGAATACTGGCCCACCCAATCAGGTTGTCTTAACACTTTTTTTTACAAAGAAAATTACAAATTTGATTTGTTGTTTGTATTGTTATCTAACAAATCAAAAACTGAGAAAATGGCAGTAGGAGGTACATCTAGTCCAATTGGTTATATTGGATATGATATTTTGATTTCAATGTGGTTAGGCTGTCGGACGGATAAGTCAATTACCGTACAGTAAAGATTCTGCACTTTGGTTTCTGTAATCTCATTCTCTCAATTCCTACTTTCCTCTCAGAATTTGTAGTACTATTTACATGATGATTATTTGTTTCATATGTCATTGGTCATTGCCGTACTCTCAAAAGCTGTGTGTGGTCAGCGGTCTCTACATAATAAAACAGTATTTTTTGTCAAGGGAATTTTGTTGTTTTATGTCACATTTAAACTAATTAGGTCTGGTAGTTTGGCTGTATAAATTTTTTGGGCCCAGCCAAACAACAATTTCTGCCTACAACACTACGTGTAGTGAATAACAAGCTAACCATCCAGGGGGCAGCACATTAAACTCAAGGTTGCACGGTTAACCAGTTTGAAGTTAGGCAAAACCATTTGGAAAAAAACAGGTGTTCTGTTTTTTGCCTGGCTGCCTTTTTTTTCAAGTTATTACATACTCTTTAGCTGTGTTTACAAAAATATTTTCTTTGTCAATGGTGGGTTTTCACCACCCCTCGCCTCTGCCAGTGCACGTGCCTGCCACTAACCATATCCACTCCCACTTACTACTGCCTCTTAGGGACCTTGTTGCACTACTGTTTTTACAACTAGACTTTTCAACATCTGATAAGGTTGTTCTCACTTGGTACATGTCCACCTTGAGAACCTCATTGCTGGTATCCCTGCATTTCAGTTTCACATGCAACCTTGCACCTTCAATTTGCCTTCATTGCACATTTAGAATTGCAATATGTACTTGCATTTGCCTTCATTGCACATCTATACATCCCACTTGTAACATAGAGGGGATATAAAAAGTCTACACACCCCTGTTAAAATGCCAGGTTTTTGTGATGTAAAAGAATGAGACAAAGATAAATCATGTCAGAGCTTTTTCCACTTTTATGTGACTTATAATGTGAATAATTCAAGTGAAAACAAACTGAAAAATAAAATCCTTACGATAACCTGGTTGCATAAGTGTGCACACCCTCTTATAACTGGGGATATGGCTGTGTTCAGAATAAACCAATCACATTCAAACCAATCACATGTTAAATAGAAGTCATTACACACCTCCTATCATTTAAAGGGACTGATTAATCACAAATGATGTTCAGCTATTCTTGTAAGATTTTCCTGATTTTCTTAGTTGCATCTCAGAGTAAAGGCCATGGTCTGCAGAGAGCTTCCACAGCATCAGAGGGATCTCATTGTCGAAAGAAAAATCAGGAGAAGAGTACAAAATAATTTCCAAATGATTAGATAAACCGTGGAACAGTGTAGACCATCATCATCAAGTGGAGAAAATATGGCACAAGAGAGACATTACCAAGCACTGGATGTCCCTCCAAAATGTATGCAAATATAAGAAGAAAACCAATCAGGGAGGCTTCCAAGAGGCCTACAGCAACATTAAGAAGCTCCAGGAATTTCTGGCAAGTACAGGCTGTGGGCTACATGTGACAACAATTTCCCGTATTCCTCATATGAATGGGCTACGGGGTAGGGTGCCTTTTCTTACAAAGAAAAACATGCAAGCCCAACATCAAGTCTCCCAAAAGCATGTGAGAAAATGTCTTATTGTCTGATGTAACTAAGGTTTAACTTTTTGGCCATAATTCCAAAAGGTATGTTTGACGTAAAAACAACACAGCACATCACCCAAAAAACACCACACCCACAGTAAAGCATGGTGGTGGCAGAATCATGCTTTGGGCTGTTTTTCTTCAGCTGGAACTGGGGCCTTAGTTGGGGTGGAGGGATTCATGAATAGTTCCAAATACCACGCAATTTTGGCATAAAACCTTCAGGCGTCCGTTAGAAATTTGAAGATGAAGTTCACCTTTCAGCCCGACAACAACCCAAGGCACACATCCAAATCCATGAAAGCATGGCTTCACCAGAAGATTAACGTTTTGGAATGGCCCAGCCAGAGCCCAGACCTGAATCCACTTGAACATCTGTGGGGTGACTTGAAGAGGGCTATGCACAGGAGATGTCCTCGCAATCTCACAGATTTGGAACGCTTTTGCAAAGAAAAGTGGGGAAATATTGTCACGTCAAGATTAGCCAAAAAGAGTGAGTGCTTATAATCAAAAGGTGCTTCAACAAAAAGTATTAGTTTAAGGGTGTGGACACAACCAGAATATTTTCTTATTTTTCCCCCTCAAAGATTTCAGTTTGTTTTCAATTGAATTCTTCGCGTTATAGGTCACATTAAAGGTGGAAATGGTTCTAATATGATATCTATGTCTCATTTTTTATACATCATAAAAACCTGGCATTTTGGGGTGTGTAGACTTTTTATATCCACTGTACATTATTCCAAATGTTTTCATCTTCCTGGGTTGATGCTAAGTGCATTTTGGTGTACTGTATTTTTACAAAGTAGAATTGAATCTAATATCGGCAGACATTTGGTAAGGATGCCTTAGGTAGGAAGTTTTGGATCACAGCCAACCTCATGGACAGCTGTTCAGCTAGCATTGTGGCAAATTTTGCCAGGTTAGTCTATTATAAAGTTAGCACCTGGCTATTTCAGACAAATGGTTCAAGCCCTCCTCCTATGTGCTGTCACCAATACTGGCACATCCCCCTATATAGGCAATGTTTGAAAATACAGAAAGGGACTCTGCATGATAAGCTTCCCTCTGCTCAGATGTTGCCGATGCCTTACATTTTCTTATAATGCCTGGAGAAAAGTAGCGGCTCCTCAAAGGAAGGGGGAAATCATTTGTGAAATTCGGAGAAAATACATGTTTAATGGAGAGTGGTAACTCACATTTTACATAATGTTATTTCATTGACAGAGACTGAAAATCAGACATGGAGACCAAGTAAAAGTTAGTGTGGTGAGGGGAATTCATTCTTAGCTCAGGCAGGAGTCACAAGAGTTTTTACCACTGATAAGACTGCTAAAGAACGATTTGAAACAGACAACAGAGAAGGAAGGAATGGGGGCCACTGGAGGCAGCCCAGTTCCAAAACTAATGAATTAATCTTTCATGAAGACATAATGTAAATGCCACCAAGTCATGTAAAAAGGGATCAGACCTGCTATGTATGATGTGTCTGAACAACAAATAATGAATACTAACTATCATGATTTGAAGATCAATAAGTCTGCCAGTCTCTATTATTCTCTCAAAAATGTATTTACAACTTCAGAAGTTTTGGGTATTAGTACAACCCTTGTTGCTTAAGGGAGAGTACAAGGAGCCCCTCAAAGGAAAAGATGGATTTGCATGCAAAACATTGCTAACAAATACAATCCAGTCTGATGAGGCTTGGCCATTGCAAAGCAGTCAGAATCACATGCACTCAATGAATGATTTCAGAACAGCTATTTACTGGGACTTTAACAGCATGGGGCCCAAAAAAAACAGTTCCTTGTTTCCTGAATGTCACATTCATAACCAGGTTCCCTTTCAAACAATTACTTCAGTGACACTCAAGGCGACAGTACACTGTGCTGCTAAGCTATAACCAGGAACACTGATGTGAGGGGCCTAGGCAACATGTCACAGAAAAGGGGTGCCAGGCCAGCCGGCTCCTAGGCAGATAGCATCAAATTTGCTGAGCAAGAGGCAGTGACATCAAGGTGGTAGAATCTCACAAAAATGTGTGTAGAGGCCCACTCCAACACAGAGCAAATCTCTCCCACAGACAACCTGTTAAAGAGAGTCCAGGTAGCTGTCATCCCCCTAGTTAAGTAAATACACATCCCCAGGATGCAGCTCCTGACCCTTGCATTGATAGATCATGGAAATGGCCAGAATGACCAAGTGTGACACAAAAGACAAACAATTGGTCACAAGACCAGAACCCCCAATCTGTTCCACATAGACGCAAGTAGGAGATCTTGTTGGGCATGGTCTGAAGAGGATAAAACTTACACCACGCATCACAAGGGACAGGTCCCAAATGGCAGGCCAGATAGGCCAGTCTAAGCTGCAGCAACAGCACGCTTTAACCCATCAACTTGCATATGGCAGGCCAAGACGGCTGGCAGGGGAGGCAGTGTCATACAAGCGACCTCTATGGTGGTAGCTTCGGAGGTACATGGACACGCGAAAAATAAATGGTTATTGGATTATCCTTTACTTTGACATTTTTATCTGAAAGTTCATTTAGGCTTGCCCTGTTTGGGTGTTTTGATAACGGTGTTAAGTTTGTAACGATAAAGGGATGTTAGGCACCTTATCCTATAGACATTTACACAGTTGTAAAAATTCTTATGTGGTGTAAACCTAAACCCCAAGGTTTTCATGGGGATTATGCAAGGGGGCAGAGTCCAAGATAGCGCAGTTTTGTTTTCAATGTAATCTGCCTCACTGTCACACCCGCAAATGTATGGATGCTACAATTTTAACTACTTCCTGTTTCACAAACCCATTTCCGCTGAAATTGAATGTGTGCACCAATGTACAATAGCACTGGAGTCCAGCCAATCCAAGCATGAATGGACAAGAACCCGCATGAGCCAAGCCAAGTAAACGTTTCTTTAGATGCTAACAATTTTTAACCAGCCATTGTCATTCACATTAATATGGGCTAACAATGTTAATTAAAGCAAGTCAAAAAGCAAAACATAAGGATTATCAGGCTTTTAAAATAAATTTTATTTAATACAAAGCTATAATAAACTTCTAGAGTAAGTCATCATTTTAGAAATGTGTTTATAGCCACACTACCTTCTATACAAAACACATATAAAATAAGCATAGTAAAGCAGTAGGTCTTTACTAAGATGTTCAAGCTAGCTGGTGTTGTTAGCATAAGGCGACCAGATATTTCAAATGAAAACTGGGGACATTTTGGCGGCCAATGTATCATCTATAAAATAAAGGAACACTTTGGTTTCATGTATTTAGTTAAACAAGCACACTGTGATAGTCAGATAAAACAACCATATTATAGAAACACTACAAACATGATAGAACTATCAGGTCTGAACAGCCATGCAGTGGTCCTGTTAGTATGAGTAGAAGAGTAAACTATTTAACATTATGAAGACATAAGATGAAGAGATTGGTAGCTACATAATATACTTATACCAACCTAGTCTCAGAATAGTGTATTTTCTTCAGGATTGTTTGTGTTACTCTTCTTAGTATCTTAACTTATTTTTCTCCTACAATCTTTCTCCTATTCATTGTTCTTCCACCTCTTTCTTCCTGGCCTTCCCTTTACCTTTCAATCACTCTTCAACACTCCTCACTTCACTCTTTTGACTCCTTTAATTTTTCCTCCTCACTCTCTTCTTCCTCCAATTTAAATAATAGTACTATGTAATAATACTATTACATAAAATACACTGGTTAATAGATTCCCATTGTTTGCTTCATTTTTGTATTAAATCTAAAAAACACTGGAATAATAAATTGGCAGTCTCTGCAATCATATCTTTACCTTTGCACCTCTATCTTCACACTTTCTATCCAGTGTTCCTCCTCCTTCCTCTCCACTCTCTAACAAAAACATGCTGTTATCCATGAACATGTACAAATATATTTTCACACTACTTATTATAATGCCTAACCATTAAACCCGTAACCTACAAACAAATATTATAACGTTTTGTGCATTCATTTCATGTAATCACCATTTCAAAAGCATTCATTTCATGTAATTACCATTTCAAAATAGCCTGTCCACTACATGTTTTTTAAACTTGGCTATCTCGACAGTAGCAACCTAGCCCAGTTAGCTAACTTCATCTGTATCGGTCTATAGCTTACGACAGCTAGGATTAGCTATTTCAAACCCTATAGAGCATACCATCTATCTAATAAACTGTGACATACCATCTTCAACTAGTATCTCAAACGACTGAAAGCTTTCTTGAAAAGACGTTTGTGGTAATGGTGTGCATTCACTTGACACTTGCTAGACTCTGGCCGAGTTTTCACATCAGTTTTCTCTCGAACGAGCGCGAGCAAGTAGTTAGTGGAAAAGTGAATCAAGTTGCTTAAGCGAGCAGCGCCCTCGGTTGGCCAAAACAAGCACAACGTGAATGAGACGTCAAAGGGTAGGCTCTGCTGCCAACGTCTTTGTCACCTTGCAGACTGTTTGTAACGCAGTTAAATTTCCGGGGATCGGTCTAGTTATCAGGAATGTCTAGTTAGTAGGCTACTCTATTGCATATTATCTTCGATTTCGGTACAATGCTCGATCAAGTGGGGTCTTAGAAAAAAATAATGTCGAACACAAAATCATTACACAAATCCATAAACCAACTTGAACTGTTGAATCCTCGTATATTGCGAGTCCAAACGGTTGTTACAATTGTCAGAAACACAGACAGGCCCCTTTATCTTATAGTACTTCTGCTTTGGCGTGAGCACAGTGGAAACAGGTGCAAAACCCGTATTAAACCGAACTGGGTATCTACCCAAATCTCCCGTCGCGAGATTACAATCTGCACGAGAGCGCATGAGTGATTGCCGGTGTTTCCTTCTGAGTGTGCATGTGACTGAAACTCGTTCATGTTACAGAATAAACCTAAAACGTTAATACATTCGTCTGTGAGTGATGGAAAAAAATCATCTACGCGGAAAATTCATGGAAACATTCAAAGATGGTTTTTCCACAAAACAAATATCAAAACGTGTCGTCGAAAATGACTTCTTTACGGGATCCTGTATTGGATTTTTTGGGCTCGATAAGTCATTGGTTATAGTACCCATTCCGACCACAGAGGCCATAAATATATGTGCATCCCGAACGTAACCATGAGTCCCTTGGGATGTAAACTTAATCACTTTATCACTGTTACGCATGCGCGGTACATCTCCCTGTGAGTGTCACTAGAAAAGGAAGTGGCGATAGTCACACCATTCGATATCAACACAGAATACAATTCCCATGAACAAAACCCTGAAAATTGCACAAGTGATTGTGCATTTTGTTGTAATAAACATAGAAAACAAACACATTTTCTATTTAAACTTGTATCTTTATTTGAGTTTTTCCTGCGTCGCCATCTTTAGTAAGGGACAATGTTGCCTATGCAAGTATAATACATTGTAAATAAATAAAATAAATGTTTTAAGTGTATAAATTAAAAAACAATTTCGAAGATCTCAAATGAAATCATTTATCATGTTTGTAGTCCAAATGCTCTTTCGGTTTACTCTCAAATGCATGAATGAATAACGGTTCATATCATATACCAGTCGCCATGTTTGTTTGGGGTGACGCCGAATCGCTGTATTTTCCACCTTCTTTGGTTGTCAAGAAGATGGCAGCTTCCAGGCAGGCATGAGAGGGAATACTTCTTAAAAAATCTAATGAACTTGGACTAGTAATTTGATATTAGACCACAAAGCCATCTTATTGGAAATAGTGCATCGACAGAAGTAAGTAGTATGCGTTATGTTCGTGAAATTGTTTGAACGTAAGTGTTTTGTTGTGGCGGACAGCTCGGCCATTTTTCTTTAGGGACGATTTTCAAAAAGATGGCTGCTTCCACAGACGGCATGAAAAATAACTAGTCTTTGAATGAAATGTAATACTATTGAATTGACTTCAATGTGATACCAAATCAATTGCATGTATACTGTCTATAAATGCATACATATGTATCTAACTGCATTATCGTATGCAATCTGTTCACGACGGACTGGGTAGTAAAGCACTCATTCCAACAGCAACATAGTTAGTTGGCTACGCGTTAGCCCGGACAGTAGCGCTGTTGGGCATTCGCGGTATTCGAATGAATGCTTTTTATAAGTTCAACATCTCATGCGATTATGTGAAATAAATTGACACTTTTATACTTGTAATATTATTAAAGAGTGATTACAAAGCCGGGGTGGCAAAATACTAAAGGTTTTACAATATGGCGACTCCCAGAGAAGCATGAAAATAACAATCTAGCACAGTAAACATGTACTGTATAGGTGCCTATTTAGTTTTGACTTACACATAATCATGCTAAAGATTTCGCAGTTTGTATAATGACATGCGACTTGGTGCACGGGATTGTTATAACAATCTAAATCATAATTGCGATAAAGCGCGTATTTTTTCATATCGTTGGTATTATCTCACGCCATTTTTCGGACTGGCGGAGGTTTGTTTGTTTGGTTGATACAAGATGGCGGCTCCCATGGAGTTGCACTATGGTTGCTTCAAAGTTGTTACTGCAAACCACAACGGATAAATACGTATTTCTAAGAAACAATATAAAACTACAACACAAATAATTATATGTATATATTGTACAATATTAGCCGTGTTTCTCATTTTATGATCAGTCGGTAAATTAGCGGCTTCCATAAATGGTATATATTTTTCAATAGCATTTTTTTGTACTGTATATTTTCACTCAGGAACTTGTATTCAAGCTTCATTGATATAGAACTAGCCTGAATGTGTCATCGTTCCTTGGTGTGCTCTTTTTTATTTACACCAAGCATTATCTTATTTTCTTCTTGAGGACATGACTGCTGGTTCCACTACATGTCCACCTCTACAGCCACGATGGAAGCGGGTTTTGGGATGGTCTGGCCCTGTCCCTCGGCCCAGACATGGTCACAGAGCCGTTACTATAAAGGAATTGATGGTTGTTTTTGGAGGAGGGAATGAGGGGATTGTAGATGAATTACATGTCTACAACACAGGTAAGATCAGTTCGTTTACTTTACAAGGAAGGCACATTTTAACACGAACGCCCCACTCTTTAGTCCCGTTGTTTCATTTTTCGCAGTTGTGGTATTTTGACTTTGGTCTCATTCTGTGACCGTTGGTCAGATAAAGTGGGGGACTGACAGATTTCCAAAGAAACTGTCGCCATCAAGTGGTCTAATAGAAAAAGTCTCACACAAAAATGGCGCGCTGAAATAAAATGGAGTAGAAACGGTTTAAAATCTGTCATGGTTCATGCGCGCAATGCTTAGATATATAGTAATAGGCATATTATCTTGAGTGGCAAGGTCAGTAATTACTCTATATATTGTTCACAACTAATACAATAGATTACATCATTCCCATGCTTAATGTTATCGCGATATAGTGAACATGCACCTCTGTTAAAAGTTTAGCATTTTAGTTTTGACATTTTATTTTAAATGATAGAGCCTTTGAAATGTTTGTTTTTTTCTTCATGTTTTTAAAACTATTAACTGGGTTGTGATGAATAAGAATGCATTTCTTAGTGGTAATGGATTCTACTTTGTTGCACTGGATGTTGAAATTCAAATTGTTCCATGACAGTATTTTTGAAAATGTAATTAAATGCTTGCCCATTTTAACACTGAAACAGCAAGTTCTAGATTGAATTTAAACACCCATTTGGCATCTAAAAAAGTCTTTACAGCTTGTTGAAACTTTTGGTACAGTCAGTTCTTCATTTGCATATGAAATGCCCCCTCTGCAACAACAGAACATGGGGTCGTTAGTGGAGAGTGGGTTTTCAAGGACATTTGTTTGCTATTTCAGTGGAAGTAGTCCCTTAGCTGACTAATAAGGTCATCAAACAGAGTAAAAATCCCAAATATTGAAGGCATTTAAAGTTGTGTATGGTAGAAAGAAACCTGTCTGTGTTGGAATGGTATGGGGGTACCCAGCATAAAAAATATGAATGTGAGTAAACTGTTTATTGGCCAGCTCATGACATCCTCACCCTAAACAGCCTATTGCTTGTACTAGTTTATGCTTTTATGTACCACATTAAACCGTACAACACTTATAGCCTAACAGACTAAACTCTACTTTATTTTACCTAGCAACCAATCAATGGTTTATCCCTGCTGTTCGGGGTGATATTCCCCCTGGATGTGCAGCATATGGTTTTGTTTGCGATGGCACTCGGCTTCTGGTGTTTGGTGGAATGGTGGAATATGGAAAATACAGCAATGATCTCTATGAGCTACAGGTAAAGGAATGTTAATCTCCCACACTTGTTATATATTTATTTATTTATTTTGTCAAGGTAAAACCATGTGTAAAATATTGGTCATTAAGTACCTTAATAGTTTAGGATTCCTATACCACAGCATGCTAAACTGTTTTGGTTATGCCGTTTTGATGCGTCTTCTTGTTCAGGCCAGCAGATGGGAATGGAAAAAGTTGAAGGCTAAGCCCCCCAAAAATGGCCCACCTCCATGTCCTCGACTTGGCCACAGTTTCTCTCTGGTGGGCAGTAAATGCTACCTGTTTGGCGGTCTGGCAAATGACAGCGAGGACCCCAAAAACAACATACCCAGGTACAGTTGCAAGGCAGAATGTAACTAGTGGTTAATGGAAACTGAAGATGCTGTGGAATGGAAGAAAATAAATATTTTTCGGTTAGCAATTGAAAAACATTGTGGCTGAATGCTCTTTTTCTTCACTAGATACCTTAATGATCTGTACACCCTTGAGCTCCGGGCGGGCTCGAGTGTTGTTGGCTGGGATATACCAATTACTTATGGTGTTTTGCCTCCTCCTCGTGAAAGCCACACTGCCGTGGTGTACACAGAAAAGGAGAGCAAGAAATCTCGCCTGATAATATATGGAGGAATGAGTGGCTGTCGTCTTGGAGACCTATGGACCCTTGACATTGGTAGGTTTCTAAAGCAAAGGGGGACATTGCCAAATTTCAGAAAGGAGTTTTTCAGAAATGTTATTTTTTTATTCAAATTTTTGTAAGTGTCCTTGTCTGAGATTCTTGCCCATCAATGAGAATAAAGTAGGCAGTGTACTTACTGCCAGTGCAACAGCACCTATTGAACTCACCTGATATTTGTCTATCCAGTAGTTGGAGGAGATATCAGATTCAGTATGTATTATGTTAGCCAAACGTTATGAAGGTTGTCATGCATCGGATATAAATGGAGTGGATTATTGGTTTAGATTGCTGAGAGACATTAGAGGCACTGTGTAGAATCCTGCCTCTAAACAATAACAAGACTTGTCTTCCACTTGTCTGCCCTTACAGGAGACTGTTACAATACTTGCTAGTCTAGGGTGGTTAAGGGGCGAAAGGACAGTACTTCAAATGTCGACAGCCAGTATGAAGGGTCACTGTGAACTTATAGACGGACCAGCAAGAAAGTGTCAGATAATGATTCATTTTGTTGCAAAATATTATTCAAAACATTATCTTAAAACATTAACTGCAGGTAGGTATCTACTGGTAATTTTTGCTTATTTTTATGCTAGTCACCACTAGGAGTGACTGGAGCATGTTGTGGCAAGGCAGCCCTGTCCAACCATCTCACCCCATCCATAAATGTGCTTGGATAACTTATATAACTTATATATGCTCTTTGCTGGACCTCCAGGCACAGTTGGTATGCTTGCTCTCCCTAAGAGGCGTATTGAGTGTGAGAGGCAGTGTGATACTCAGTGAGAGATTTAGGCAAATTTCTACAATCTTGCACTGGTCCGCTTTAAAGAGTATTATCATTTTATACCCAGGGTTCAAAATTGCAGTTGTGGTCAAAAGTTTTGAGAATGACACAAATATTGGTTTTCACAAAGTTTGCTGCTTCAGTGTTTTTAGATATTCTTGTCAGATTTTGCTATGGTATACTGAAGTATAATTACATGCATTGCATAAGCGCCAAAGGCGCTTGACAAATACATGAACTGTTTGCAAATAATTTGCAATATTTGCAGTGTTGACCCTTCTTTGTCAAGACCTCTGCAATCCACCCAGGCATGCTGTCAATTAACTTCTGGGCCACATCCTGATTGATGGCAGACCATTCTTGCATAATCAATGCTTGGAGTTTGTCAGAATTTGTGTGGTTTTGTTTGTCCTCCCACCTTTTGAGGATTGACCACAAGTTCTCAATGAGGTTAAGGTCTGGGGAGTTCCTGGCCATGGACCAAATATTTTGATGTTACATTTTTTTTTTGCCTTATGGAAAAGGCATTGTTCGTCACCAAACTGTTGGACGGTCGGGAGAAGTTGCTCTTGGAGAATGTTTTGGTACAATTCTTTATTCATGGCTTTGTCCTTAGGCACAATTGTGTGAGCCCACCCCCTTGCCTGTGAAGCAACCCCAAACATGAATGGTCTCAGGATGCTTTAATGTTACTGTTGGCATGACACAGGACTGAAGGTAGCGCTCACCTTGTTTTCACCGAACATGCTTTTTTCCGGATGCCTACAATCGGAAAGGGGAGTCATCAGAGGAAAGGACGTTACCCCAGTCCTAAGCAGTCCAATCCCTGTACCTTTTGCAGAATATCAATCTGTCCCTGATGTCTTTGCTGCCCTTCTTGACACCAGGCCATCCTGCAAAAGTCTTTGCCTCACTGTGCATGCAGATGCACTCACACCTGCCTGCTGCCTTCACCACCTTTTACAGAGCTCAGGAGCTCTGTGGTGCCCCGATCCCGGCAGTTAAAAGGTTTTTGGGGATTAAGTCAATTTTCATGGTCTTTGCAATTAATTGCAATTCATCTGATCACTCTTCATAACATTCTGGTGTGTTCACATTTTCATCATAAACACTGAGGCAGCAGTCTGTTAAAATTTATATTTTTGTCATTCTCAAAAAAAATTGACCATAACTGTATTTTCACCTTTTGCTCCTTGGTCAAAGAGTTCATTGTTGTGGTTGTGTTATTAAAATGATCTCGCCACCTCTGCAGAAACCCTGACTTGGACTAAACCGTCTGTGAATGGCACCTCACCCCTACCCAGGAGTCTCCACTCTGCAACCACCATCGGAAATAAGTGAGTTTTTCCCGAATAACTTGGAATTATCGTATTTAATATTAATAAATTATATAACTGGTTTAACAAAGGGCTAAATCTCTCTGCAGTTGCTTTGGAATCACTGATCACTGCTTTCTTCTGATCTCTTTGTCTGCCGCTCATTGTAGGATGTTTGTGTTTGGTGGATGGGTTCCCTTGGTTATGGATGATGTTAAGGTGGCCACACATGAGAAGGAGTGGAAGTGCACAAACACACTGGCCTGTCTAAATCTTGGTTTGTGTTCCTGATTTTCAGTTTTTGATGCAGCAGCTTGCATTCAACCATACATAGTGTTGAGTAATTCTTATGGATTGTGTATGGACCTGACTTCAACAGAAGGAGATACTAAAAGCTCAGACTGAAACCATTTGCCATATCAGTGTAGCGTTGGGAAATATGAGTGTCATCTGATAGTGTCATAATGTTTATTTTTAACCAAGACTCCATGACCTGGGAGTCTGTGTTGATGGATACTTTGGAGGACAACATCCCAAGAGCCCGCGCAGGACATTGCTCTGTGGCCATCAACTCCAGGTTGTATGTCTGGAGTGGCCGTGATGGTTACAGAAAAGCATGGAACAACCAAGTCTGCTGTAAAGACCTCTGGTACCTTGAAACAGGTTAGCCACCTCTGCTGTCATATTGCTCCTGTAAAGCAGTCCTGACTTATTTGCTTACTCATGAGTTTTCATTCTGTCTTTGCTAAAACATTTCTCAATGTCTCAATTTTGTAACGTCCAATTCCTGATTATGATCTTGTCTTGTTTGCGGTAACTCCGTCACACTTGCTTAAGTCTGAGTCCTGTAGCTTGTAGCATTTCCCAACTGTACATCCACAATTGAATTCACAGACACCCGACCTTAACACAAGGAGTTGCTAGAGTGGAACGTGACAAGACAGTCCCGTCTGAATAACTACCTGTCTTTCTGTGGCAGCGCCAATTTTGTGCCACCCTCTGGCCAGTCCCCTGGCTTACTCTGTTTCCATTGATCCCATAAATAAAATTCAGTTTTTCTCTTTTTGTAACAGAGAGGCCACACGCTCCCTCGAGAGTGCAGCTGGTCCGTGCCAACACCAACTCCCTGGAGGTGAGCTGGGGCGCTGTGTCCACCGCAGACACCTACCTGCTGCAGCTGCAGAAGTACGACATCCCAGCTGCCAGCACAGCCACCTCGGCAGCTGTCAGCGCCTCATCTCCTTTGCCAGGGAACCTGCCACCCAAGAGCCCAGCCACAGTCACTCCCGCCGCGCAGAATCTACCACACACAGGTATCATCCTGGTCTCATACCGATGTCTCCTTCTGTTCTGCTGGACATGAGTGGAGCCATGCAGCCGAATAATTGCCTCAAGTTGATGCAGGTTGATTTGGTTGTGATGTTATGTTAATGCCAAGCACGCATCTTTAATTAACAGTGGCTCATTTTGTGAAGCCAGACTAAAACGAGCTCTCTGAAAGCAGACAATGGCATGCACGCCTAGCCCCTTTCGGCCTCAGTTGCATTAGTTCCAGTGTGTTCTCTCAGGTGTGCGTGCATCATTCTGGTTCTACCGTGCCATGCTAGCTCAGCCTCTCCCAATTTGTCACAGACTTTCTTATGTCTTTGATGTGAAGAAACACTTCAGTCTTTTTTGCTCCATCCCACATCGACGTAACTATTCCATCCTGAAATTGGATGCCAGCTTTTTTGTTACCGTCGTTTGTCAATTAGTCATTTCAGCCCTTCTAAAGACCTTGATGAAATGTTGAGTTATTTTCTGCTAATTTGTAGCACAATCCATTATATACATTTTTTCAAGCGCGATAGAAAACGTTGCTTAAGGTGTTGCCAGAGTGGAAATTGATGGGAGATAGTGAAAGGGTGGTTTCAAATTTCCTTTGGGTGGTAACTTTGGTGGTTGAAATAATATTTTTTAAGCTAATTTTATTTACACCTAAACATGTGCAAATGTTTTGTATCCATATGCTACTATATTAGAATTAGTATCAATACAATATATATTTTTTTAATCTCTTGTTTGATATTGTTTATAAAAACATAGGTGAAGAACATAATTCCAAAGAAATAGGTTCATGTGTGACATTAAGTTGAATATCTAATGTCCTACCAAAATGCATTAATTCTGTATTTGTTTTTCCCCTCATTATACCATTGTTAATTTGGTGTAATACAGTCAATATTTGATCATCTTCAATATGTGGATGTCATCAAAGCTGTATTTTTTACCTTAAGCAATTTTGACAACTTTGCAGTTTTCGTCATTTCGTTACAGCTGTCTTGAAAGTTGCAGCTCCTCAGTCTACCACAGGAACCTCCCTTGTCACTGTTCGAGCCAACCAGGCTGGGAAATCCCCTGTCACTGTGTCATCACTTCCTCCAGGAGTTCGGATGGTTGTTCCTGCCCAGGCCACCCATGGAGTGGTATGGAAAAATTAGGATAGAGATTTTTTCAGAACGGATGTAAAATAGTAACATAATGCCAATAAAGTATTGTCTCACTTGAGACTGTTTGTTTTTCAGCCAATCGGCAGCAACCCTCAGATGAGTGGCATGGCGGCTTTGGCTGCGGCAGCAGCCGCCACACAGAAGATCCTGCCCTCTTCAGGCACAGTGCTGAACATTCCAGCAGGTGCCACACTTGTTAAAACCATGGCGGTCTCCCCAGGCTCCACCACAGTCAAAATGGCATCTCCTCTCATGGTAATATTTTTGATATTGGCCTTTTTAATTTTGCTGGGTGGCAGAATGTTTGGTTTGGTCAGGAATAGTTTTTCATTGCCTAGTTTGATTGACAATGTGTATTTTTTTCACCCCGCATCCAGGTCAGTAACCCAGCCACTCGTATGCTGAAAACAGCTGCAGCTCAGGTGGGCACAGCAACCGTATCATCACCCAACTCGCCCAACCGACCAATCATCACTGTGCACAAGTCAGGCACAGTCACGGTAGCCCAGCAGCACCAGGTGGTCACCACCATGGTGGGAGGAGTCACAAAGACAATCACCCTCGTCAAGAGCCCTCTCACAATGGGAGGAAGTGGGACTCTGGTGAGAACTGGATAGGACAAGGAGGGGCGGGTGTGCAGGAGCACTCTGTGACAAAGGGCTCTCCTTATACAGAATACAAATTAACGTCGTAAGACCCAGATATCATTCTCTTTTTTGGGAGAATGATATCATGTTAAAACAATAAGCTGTGATAAGCTGAGGTGTGGGCCTGCAAGGAGGGTGTCCATGCATCTGGTGGCCTCAGGAGAATGGGTTGAATTTTCATCTCAAACTGAACACATGTTGTTATGCTGACACCATTTCTATTTTCAACGATCCCAAAATCTTGGCCCCAATATCACAGTGAATATCTTCCTGCCGTTATTTCACGTTGGGCTAAAATGTCCTCTAAATCCATGCCACTGCAAAAATCAAGATATTTTTTTCAAGCTCCCCTGTTTCCGTATATTTGTAACTGATATCTAATTGTCTTTGCTCCTCCATGTAGTTTTTACTGATTCTCCCAAACCTACCATGGCAGCATCTCCTTTGAAACTGCCCACCCAACCATGTGGAAATTCTGATCTCTGCATTAATCTCGGCTTATGCTGCCCTTCATGCCCCTGGACGTTTCAGCCCTGATTTTCCAGAAAATAATATGTATTATTCGTAGATATCAACTTTACATCACACAGAATTGTGACCTAGTTCTAATGCAGGCCATGGATTAGAACTAGCTCACAATCCAATTCCCATGTTCTCCAATGTAATCCTGCTCCTCTGCACAATCCACTGGCTTCCAGTTGAAGCTCACATTACCAGACCATGGTGCTTGCCTTTGGAGCCGCAAAGGAAACAGCCTCTCCCTACTTAGGTATCCAAGCACTTTGTTTTTTCCACTTCAGGTGTCCTGGCCATCTTAACAAGACAGCAGCTCTTCCTTAGCTCAGTCAAAGCTCATCTCTGGCCAATTTTAGGTACACAGCCCTGTTTCCAGAAAGTTATTGCTCCTTCAGGCAGACAAGGGGTTCAGTTACCGTTTGGTGCCCTACATCCATAGCGTAACTTAAAAAGTTGTTTGGCCTTAATATGCTGTTGTAAAAGTACCAACTTTACCACTGTTAGCCTCCCTTCATTACCAAACTAAACAAATTCAAATGTTTTCCTGTTAAGCAAGTTTCCTAAAGGAGTATGGAGGTTGTAGCAGCAGTATTTATGAAATGGAAATTTGAGCTGAATCTAGGTAACATTCCAGACAACTTGCTCGCTTGATAACTCAGCTGAGCAACCCTAACCCAAAGGGGATGCTGCTAACTGTACCCAATTATACACTCAAGCAAAAGTGTAGTGAAATTCACTACTACAAATGCACCACTGCTCGGTGACACCACACGCACAACAAATGTGACAAAACGTAAGCTTGGAAGGCAGTTCATTAAGTCTAACCTAACCCTTCCCACATTTCTGAACATTAACATTGAGCGGCAAGAGTATGTTCCAGCTTTGAAACGGCAACAAATGAGGTGATCTGACTTAATGTTCATCAAGGCATGAAGGGAAATAATTGGGTAGGTGCTTGTAGTTGTATTTCAGGAATGTATTAGGATAGTGATCCCTCCCCTGGAAATAAATTGGATGGTGACGAGGACATACGTACTTCAGCAATATTACCATCGTCAGAAATTGGTCTCAACCTATTTTGGGAAACAATTCTACTCTTGAGTGTACCTGGGTGTAATTGCACAAAATCGGACAAATGAGGGCAGCAGAAGCATGTCCTAAAATCGAGGCGCACCTCTCGAGGCTGGTGGAAGCAGTGTTGAATCCACAGCAGATCACATATTCTAAACTCCATAACTGCTTGGAAGCATTTCTTTTTACGGTGCTGCTTCCTCTTTGACCAGCTAGCTGAGGTAGACAAGCAAAGGGGAGCTGCCAGTGTTTGTGTAGAAACACAGCACGTCCCACAACTAAGAACTCAAACCCGGCCTGGAAGTCTTCAGTGGTCTAACTGAACACGACATAAGCAGTGTTTGGAAGAAAACACGAATGCAACAAATTAAGCCACCACGCCTTCAGGTTTAGGACATCCCCCTGTAGTGGATATTTTCCTTAAAGATGTGATTGTAGTGTGTGTGTTCAGGAGTTAACGGGATAAAGGTGTGTTTGTGCACATTGGTTGTTTCTTCTAAAAGACACAATTGAGTCTAAGGAGATGGCTGTGTGGTGCGTAACATTATTACTGTTTTGTTTACAACTTGCAATTTGCATCCGTGGGTCTTACAGGGTTAATAGTTTGATATGCATCCTGTCAAGTGTTATTTGTTTAGCTTACTGTTGCCCCCCATCAAATGACTGTTGCAATGTGGCCTAAGCATGGTAGAAGGCTATAAAAAAATATAACTCTAAGATAAGGAATGGCTTGTGTTTTGCATGTCTGTCAGGGTCAGTTAGATTAATAATGAATGATGCAGCTATAATGTACACACTCAGATTTGTTTACACCAAATACAGTTGTCCACCCAACACACTGATCTTCTGACGCCAAATATTGTGAAGTCTTCTGGTGACTCATAATCTTGAGTCTCTCTCCTATGTCAGCAGATCTCCAACCTTGGCAAGATGATGTCTGTGGTACAAACGAAGCCAGTGCAGACATCAGCTGTTACAGGCCAGGCTTCCATTAACCCTCTTACACAGCTCATACAGGTCAGCTATCTGCATGAGTGCAGGGAAAGTAGGAAGCTAAAACTCCATGCACGGGCTCAATCAAAATTGATCATGTTCCTTGTCTCCTGTAGACTAAAGGTTCCCTCCCTGCCGGCACCATATTAAAGCTGGTGACCTCTGCGGACGGCAAGCCTACCACCATCATCACCACTTCTCAGGCAGGGGGCACAAACAAGCCCACGATCCTGAACATCAGTGGAATGTCCCCCAGCACAACCAAGCAGGGCACCACCATCATCAAAACCATCCCCATGTCTGCAATAATGACCCAGCCTGGAACCACAGGTCAGGACACGTTGGGCTCCATGTTTCAGGGATAATGTAATGCAATAGCACCACAAGCTGACAGATGTATTTCATGCTAACAGTGACTAGCAGCACAGGGATGAAGACACCCTACACCATCATCACCACCAAGATGATGACCACTGGAACGCCAGGCAAAATCATCACTACAATGCCCAAGCTTGGCTCGGCAACTGGCCAGCAGGGGGTGACACAGGTAACTCTCAGACCTTTTTGTCTATATGCAGAAGGTGACTACTGCATATAAGCAATCTTGTGTGTTCTATAGAAAATCCTCTGATTCTATCTTGAAGGTACCGCTTCATCACTCTGCTCCTCCCACTGCATTTCTGCTGGAAATGTGGTTCTAACTTTAAAACTCTCTCGGCGTTCAGAACCAGGTTGTTGAAAAGACTGTAACATATCAAAATCTTTGTTAACTCTAAATAATATCTATAGATTTGCATATATTTGCTTAGTTAGCATTAATTAACCTTAAAACAGTCCCTCTTATAAAGTTGCTGTACTCAACTGCTACTTACTTCACTGATGAGATGAGAACAAAACTATTTATTCGATAATGATTTAATAAATATTCATTACATTTTTGCAGGCAAAATTTGGCAAGGTGGATCAGACACTTGTGTTTTGAGAGCAGTGGATAGTTCAGGAAGAACAGTTGAGTGTCAACTTGGACAGTATTGACAGTAAGATGCTTATGTTACACAGAAGACCATACGCCTATGTGTCCTTTCCTAAAACCCAACTTGTTATGGTCAAGGGCAGGTTCTGCAATACAAGGTTAAGTCTAGAGGCTTTCAAAAATAACTTGTTGAGCTACTTTTAAACATGGGACCAGCTTCTGGGTTCAGTGTGACTGGGTGAAAATGGTACCAGCACAAGAAGATCCATTTTGTGTGAAATGTAAACAACATTAATTATGGAAACTACTGTATGAAAGCATAGCATATCTGCCAGTTATAACTCTGGTTTTCAATGCTCATTATGTGGACTCTTCCAACATGCTGGTCCCATAAATGTCTTTATTTTCATATACATGTGGAATTACAATTAGTTTTAACCTTGTGTTGTTGAACATTGTATCAAGTTAATCATTTTAAGGAAAAATAACTGCAGTTGTTCAGGGACAGGTGGCTTAAGTGTTTTGGAAAGGGAGACAGGAAACATATCGGCCTTTTAGTTTTTGATGTCAGAGTGGTTTGGTGCGTTAGGAGCAATACTGACATTTTTATATAAAAAATAGAAAGTGGAATAAAAATTTCACTGGGAGTAGGTTAAAGCATGATAGGTCATCGCTACGTTTTTAATATTCCTTTTTGCTCGGGCTGTCCACAACCCTATTATTTGAGCTTGTAGTCAGTCATTTGGCTATAAAAAAAGTGTTGGGGCTAAGCCGGCAAGGAAGAAATCGGACAGTTGTTGGATGTAGAGAGTTAGGAAAGTGTTGTAGAGGCAAAATCAGGAGACAAGTGGGAGAAGTGAAAGAGGAGAGAAATGGGATTTGGCACATGTGAACGGCAATAAAATTAGATCTAGACGAGAGTGGTAAGGAAATAGATCTGAGATTGTTGCGGGGTAAGTGGGTGGGAGGAGGAAAGAGAAAGTACTGAATGATGAGGCATTATAAGAAGTTGTATTTTATTAATTTAGTAGACACTCCTGTCCAGAGCATATTACATTAATTGCATTTATGTAATATTGTACAGAATTGTAGCATTTTAATTTAAAAAAGTGGGTCACTCAAAGGGGCATTGACTTGTTGAAATGGAAACGTGGCACCGATTGTGTAGGGAATCTTAGTACCATCTAAATTGAAATGTTTAAGATGTTTTTTTAAATACAAAAACTTAGTTTCTACAGCTTTTGTATGTTGGGCAACCAAATTACTGTGTTATTATACCCTGTTTGCAAAGTTATACCCTGTTTGAAGTTGGGTAAAATGTAAAGGAAAAACTGAATGCAATGATGTGCAAATCATTTAAACTCTATATTCAATAGAAAATAATACAAAGACAACATATCAAATGTTGAAATTGAGAAATGTTATTGTTTCTTTAAAAATATTTGGCCACTTTGAATTTGATGCCAGCAACACATATAAAAAATTACCTTTCTCAATGTAAATTTGCAAATAGTTTGGGGATCTCATCATTTCCAGTACGTAATCTCATTATAAGATTTAGAGAATCCGTCGAAATCTCAGTATGCAAGGGACACGTCTGAAAACCAATACTGGATGGCCATGATCTTCAGGCCCTCATGTGTTAAAAACAGACACGATTCTGTAATGGACATCACTGCATGGGCTTAGGAACACTTTCAAAAGCCATTGTCTGTGAACATATTACTTCTCTGCATCCACAAATGCAAGTTAAATTTTTAACATGCAAAGAATAAACCAATAAACCAATAAACAAGATCCAGAAACACTGAGACCTCTGGGCCCAAGCTCATTTAAGATGGATAAAGGCAGAGTGAAAAACTGTCCCGATGTCTGACAAATGAAGATTTGAAATACTTTTTGGGAATCATGGAAGCTGCATCCTCTAAACTAAAGAGAGGGACCATCCAGCTTGTTATCAGTGCACAATTCACAAGCCAGCATAATGCAACGAAAAATACGACAAAGGAAACTGTGAACTGTTGAGCAGCTGAAATCATATACTGTGACATATAAAAACTCTACACACCCCTGTTAAAGATGAATCATGTCAGAACTATTTTCACTTTTAATGTGAACAATTCAATTGAAAAACAAACTGAAATCTTCAAAAGGCAAAAATGGAAAATAAAAACCTTACAATAACATGGTTGCATAAGTGTGCACACCCTCTTATAACTGGGGATGTGGCTGTGTTCAGAATTAACCAATCCCATTCAAACTCATGTTAAATATAAGTTATTACACACCTGCCATATTTTAAAGTGACTAAGTAAATAATCACAAATAATATCTATTAGGATTTTGCTGACATTTTCTTAGTTGCATCTCAGAGGAAAAGCCATGGTCCGCAGAGAACTTCCAGAGCATCAAAGGGATCTTGTTGAAAGGTATCTGTCAGAAGGGTACAAATGATTTTCCAAAGCATTAGATATGGAACACAGTGAAGACCGTCATCATCAAGTGGAGAAAATTTGGTACAACAGAGACATTACCAGGAACTGGATGTTCCTCCAAAATTGGTGAAAAGACGAGAAGAAAATTGGTCAGGGAGGCTTCCAGGAAGCCTATGGCAACATTAAAGGAGTTGCAGGAATTTCTGGCAAGTACTGGCTGTGTGCTACATGTGACAAGAATCCCATATTTTTCATATGAATGGGCTATGGGGTAGGGTGGCAAGACAGAAGCCTTTCCTTACAGAGAAAAACATCCAAGCGTGGCTGAAGTTTGCAAAAACAAACATAAAGTCTCCCAAATGCACGTTGGAAAATGTGTTATGGTCTGATGAAACCAATGTTGAACTTTTTTGGCCGTAATTCCAAAAGGTATATTTGGCGCAAAAACAACACTGCGCATTACCCAAAGAACACCCCACCCACAGTGAAGCATGGTGGTGGCAGCATCATGCTTTGGTACTGTTTTTCTTCAGCTGGGACCGGGGCCTTAGTCAGGGTGGAGGGAATTATAAACAGCTCTAAGTACCAGGCAATTTTGGCACAATACCTTCAGGCGTCCATTAGGAAGATGAAGTTCACCTTTCAGCATGATAATGACACAGCACACATCCAAATCCACAAAAGCATGGCTTCACCAGAAGAAGGTTAACGTTTTGGAATGGCCCAGCTGGAGCCCAGACCTGAATCCAATTACACATGTGTGGTGATCTGAAGAGGGCTGTGCACAGGTGATGTCCTCACAAAATTGCCATGTCAAGATGTTCCATGCTAATAGACACCTACCCAGAAAGACTGAGTGCTGTAATAAAATCCAAAGGTGCTTCAACAAAAAGTATTAGTTCAAGGGTGTGCACACTTGAGCAACCAGGATATTGTGAGTTTTTTTATTTTTCTCCCTCAAAGATGTCAGTTTGATTAAAAAAAAAAGTATAGTTTGCGATAGGTCACATTAAAGGTGGAAAAGGTTCTGACATGATTTATCTTCATCTCATTTGTTTACATCACAAACACCTGACATTTTAAAAGGGGTGTGTAGACTTTTTATATCCACTGTATATCCAGCCACAATGGGAAAACATTTCACTTTCTAAACAACAGCAATTGGTCTCCTCAGTTCCAAAATGGTTACAGAGTATTGTTAGAAGGGGTGATGCAACACAACATGCCCCTTTTCCAACTTTTTTTAAACATGTTGCTGGCATCAAATTCTAAATGGTCATATTTTGTTCCAAAAATAGTAAAATTTCTTAGTTTCTTCTTTTGATATGTTGTCTTGAGATTGAGACTTTTTTGTTTTTATTTCCCTAAACGGTTGCACCAACGGGCCAAAACAAATCCTTTGTTTGTCGTGAGACTTGGTAACAAAACTCTTTCTGTTTCTTATTCACAGATGCTAGTAGAAGACTAGTTAAGTTGGTAGTGGAAACGGCTTTGGAATGTTTGTCTGAATTCATATGAAACCCTAGGGCCATCAGCTAGCTTAGATATTTGAGTATATATTGATGTGTTTTTGGATAGCAGACAGCTAGCTTGCAGTTACAAGTAAAGCTTTTGCTGTTAACTGTATCACTATGCTGTTTCATGCCAGTGGGCTTGCTGTAAATTTGTTTTCCTACTTCATGAGAGACTTTACAGACTTCAAATTTGTCAATAAGTTATTAATCTTGTTCCAAGACAATTCTGCCCAAATTTGCAGAACATCTGGTGGAACAATCCATCAAACCTTTTATTAGTCAATAAGAATGTGGTGATATTCCCAATGCTGTGGGCTTTGGCTTAATCACCTTAGTTTACCGACCAATCATGTCCCACAATACCGATGTTGTGACATTATTGTGGGTCAGCTGAGCTGTCTCTTGGTACTGCACTGGCTCAGAATAGAACAGGACAGTTCTTGCTTCATTATTACTCGTTCATTGCAATGAAAAATTGCACCAGTGAGCTAATTGAAGGATCATGAAGTGGTGTGCTCAGCCTAGACAAGATGGGAAAATGTTTCCATAGATTGTGCTGGCTTGTTGAGCTGGTTCATGATACCAAGATTCTTATACTGTATTGCAGACTAGAATGCTCTTCAAGCCAGTCATAAAACATATTCAACAATGCCATGGTGTAAAGTAGGTTTATGTTAAAAGGTTATGGTTATTTACAGTTGTAAATGGGGAAAACAGGTGTTTAAAAAGGAATAACTACATTTAACTTTATAATATCAGAGGTAATTTATTTGGTAAATACTATCAATGTATTGCGCAAGTACAAGCGATGCTGTTGTAACATTTGGCTGTATCAGAATGTCTACCCTCTCTGGATGCAACTAATAGTTGCCCTAGTGTCTCAATCATACCTCCCCTTGGTGTTTTAGGTGGTTTTGAAGGGAGCTCCTGGCCAGCCTGGTACCATTCTGCGCACTTTACCCATGGGTGGGGTCCGACTCGTCACTCCAGTTACGATGTCGTCTGTCAAGCCCAATGTAACCACAGTGGTCGTCAAGGGAACAACTGGTATGGGTTTCATAATTACTCCATTGTCGAAGATACGTATAGCCTGTTCAGTTCATAAATATCAGCACTCCAGACAGCAACCATTTAATGACATTTTTTCACCATTTGACCTGGCTATACAAGTAAATGTTTGAATGTGTGACCTTTCTGAGCCATTCCTACTGGTGCACATGTACCGCAGCATGGGTTCTTACCACCCTCCTGCTATTTTATCTCAAAAGTTTGGACCTGCTCAGCCATTTAAGTGAATGGGTAAAGTGTGTCCAAACTTTTGATTTGGAACTGTACGTACACAGTTTTTAATTGGTCATACAGGTGCACATATGGTTCTCCCACTCTGAATAACAATTTAACGTTAAAGAGCCTAAGACCATGATTTAGTCAAACAATAATGTACATTTTCCTTTCAGTTGGCAATGAACCTAACAATTCTGAATGTTTGATACCTACTGTCTGGATGAAAAAGATTTAGGGCAAATGCCCTGTTCATGTTTAGCAAAAATGTAGTGACTTGTCCAACATAACACTTAACCTGTACAAATCCTATACATTGGATTATAGAGAGCACAAAGTTATTTATCTCTGCCTTTTCCTTTGTGTGCTCCAACCTCTCCTGTAGCCTCATTATAAACCTAACATTCATCAGTATAATTACATCCTATGAATACAAAAATATTAGTGTTATAATTTATTTAAAGATGCAACGTTTAAAAAAAATGGTGAACACCAAGTGTACATATATGATCAATTAGCAAATCACATAACAAAAAGAATCATGACATCAGAATGATATTATTGCCTTAATACAATATACATGAGTATTTTATTCTTATCACTAATAATATAGTATGATCAACGTGTGTGTGTGTGTGTGTGTGTGTGTGTGTGTGTGTGTGTGTGTGTGTGTGTGTGTAAAATTACCCGCGCACGTGAGGTTTGCAACTAAGCAGTTTATGTTTTTAAAGCCAATTTCTGCTCCCTGATTATTTGTGCTTTGTTCCTCTAGGGGTCAGCACACTGGGGACAGTCACGGGGACAGTCTCCTCCAGTCTGGCAGGTAGCAGTGTAGCCGGCGCCTCACTAGGTACGCCCATCACCACTCTGGGCACCATCGCCACTCTGTCCAGCCAAGTGGTCAGCCCCCCAGCAATCACTGTGTCGGCAGCACCGACCATTCTGACCACAGCCACTACTCTGTCTGCCTCCACCATGGTAAGGCAGTTCTTCAAGCCCACATTTACAAACCCCATTTACCTACTTGAAAAATGGAACATAAAACATCATTCTCCACACTGTGTTCCTTGTTTATGATGAATACCTGCTGTGATGTCATTGCAGTCGGTTTCCCAGCCAACCCAGGTGACTCTCATTACCACCCCCAGTGGGGTGGAGGCCCAGCCAGTACAGGACCTGCCCGTGTCCATCCTGGCCTCCCCGACCGCTGAGCAGCCTTCCTCCACCGATACCGGCGATGCCCCTGGTACCGTCACAGTGGTTTGCTCTAATCCCCCCTGTGAGACCCACGACACGGGAACCACCAACACGCCGACCACAGCCTCTTCCGCAATAGGTGGAGTGCAGAGGGTCTGCTCCAACCCCCCCTGTGAGACCCACGAGACGGGAACCACCAACACAGCCACCACGGCTTCTGCTAACATGTCTGTGCCGCGTCTGTGCTCCAACCCACCCTGTGAGACCCACGAGACGGGAACCACCAACACCACAACGACGGCATCCACTGACATGGGCGGGGCAATACGGGTGTGTACCATCATTGCCGTCAACCAAACTTAACATTGCCTTTAACCAAATGGCCTCTCATCCATCTTCTTTCTCCTCTTCTCAGACCACCAGCTCGGCGTCCTCCAGAACAAACCCTGCCGAAGGCGACCAGCGACCAGAGAACCCAAACGTCGCCGTCAAGGTGTGCTCCCGCGTGGGCTCTGCAGTTTGCTCAAACCCACCCTGCGAGACGCATGAAACGGGCACAACGAACACCGCCACCCAGTCCGTGTCCAGCATGGGTAATGGGCAGACAGGTGTTGTAGAGAAGGTGTGCTCAAACCCGCCCTGCGAGACCCATGAAACGGGTACCACCAACACCCCGTCACAGGCCACCTCCACCATTACCGGGAACCAGACGGGCACGGTGGAGAGGGTGTGTTCCAACCCCCCCTGTGAAACCCACGAGACAGCCACCACCAACACAGCCACCACCGCCACAGGTATACCGCAGGGGTGGCAAGCTTGAATGTTATTTCATAACATGTGCACGGTTATGCTGTTTTCAAGCCCTCTTAATGTGCTCTGCAGCAGATGGAGAAGATGGTGGCACCAGCAATACGGAGCTTCCCACCAGTACATCAGAAACAACCCCGGCCCCCACCCAGACTAGAGCCATCACCACTGTGACCCAGTCCACTCCAGCCCCCGGGCCCTCAGTGCCGGTAACAGAACAACGAACCTCACTTCCAATGCTTTGTCAGTCTAGATTTCACTGGTGCTCAGGGACGGACCGAGTAAGAAATGGCCCTGGATAGTCAAAAACGGCCCAACAGAACCGGCCCCTTTATACTCCACCACGGCCGCTCTGCAAATGCAAATGCGTACAAACACTACCAACCTCCTTATACAACCACCCAGCGGCATCTCAACCATAGATCACTAATGTAGTACCACTTCAGAAGCCTGCAGAACGCATAAACAAACGCTGCATATTGGTATAAAACCTCTACTGAATTTGCCATGACTGAACTACCTCACTCATGAATTTGTCATGATTGAAAAAGAGATGCTAAAGTATCCATTACTCACTGAGACATAGGTGTCTAACTGCTGCTCAGGGTCAGCTGGGTGGCTTCACTCTGTCAACGTACTGGACAGCAATATTACAGACAGGAACGAGACATGTTGAAATATAATGGTAAGTAAGGATGTCCTTCTCAGTGGCCATTAGCATGAAGGCCTCTAGGTGTTCTTGTGAGAGGGCGCTCCTGAGTCTGCTCTTGACATACTTTAGGGTAGAGACACTTTTGCTCACAAGCTACCTGGGAACCTGAGAGGGTGAGTAAGAATTTGTATCCAAGGCCAAGGATATGGTATGAATTAGGTCAGCAGGTTGTACCGTCTCATCATCTGGTAACAACACAGTGGACATTCTTTGCTTGATGAGCAGCATTTATTCTTTATTTCCACCACATCATTTCCATCAGGGCCATCCTCCACTGTCCTGGTCATGTATTCCTCCAGCCCTGAACTTTTCGGTCTTTTCCGCTGTTAAGTGAGGCTCCTCAGCACACGCTGCAAATTGTCGACAGTGGCTCGGCTATCAAATCAAAGCAAACATTTGCTGAGCTCTTCAAGAGCTGTCTCTGGAAGACCATTGGATGTTATTTGGGAGAAGTTTCATGGGTCCAGAAGGGCTAGGTTAGCATATAAAGTGCCATGAGACAGAAATCACCTGTGGATTCTATCTGTGATTGTGTCCATAACTTGATTGTGGATTTGATTGGCACTCCCTGCCTCTGTCAAAACTTTATTTTGAGCCTCTCTCCAGACATGATTTTCTTCTTTCTTGCCCTTTTCTGTGGCAGAGTTGCTTCCACCTCCAGCTCTTTGTCCTCATCCTGTTCTATGATCTTCTTATTTGTTAACTGAACAAATGTGTCTGTAGCTGCCTTAATGGTGTCAGTCTCTTGACATGCTTTTAAGGGTTTTCTGTGTAGCCACAACCATTCGATTAACAGACAGGATGTCCATCCCACTTGTCTACAGGTATCTGGACAGTGGTGACGTGTTCTAAAATCCAAAGAAATATTTGAGTTGACAAGCCTCAGTAAATCCTCTTGCCTTCACCCAATCATCTGTCCTCATGTTAACCTGTCCTTGTATGGCTGATAGTGTGAGGTGTACTTCAACATAGAAGTACTCCTAGATCTTCTTCAAAGCACTACCTTTAGCCCACCAGCGTGCTTCTCCCACACATCCATCCTTTTGTAGGATTCACAGAGTAACACAGCAACGCTAAGGAGAGTGTCGAAAAACTTTAAAGAACACAGCAACAACGCCACAATTTCCTGTCAAGTCAATGAATGGCAACACAACAAATGTTTTTGTGTGACTTGACTCAGTGTTTACGCAGGATGCATGGCATGGTGAGTTTCAATGCATTGTCTAGTGAGCGGCAAAGTGGTAGGAACCTTATCGCACAAAATAGGATTTTGAGCGGGAAAGGACTTTGGTTTTTTACAATATATCTACTGTTTGTCACTTTAAATAACATTTGCTAATTATCATTTGTAAGTGTCTAATGCGCTTTTAACGTTTAGAACGACAAGGCAAAAAATATTAGAATCAAATGAAAATGCTTATTTTAGCTTAGTAAAATTGCATGACAGTAAATCCCTGATACTCAAGCAATTGCCATTTCCCATGAAATTCCCACAGGACGAGAAAATGTAGGCATTGGGGGTGTGCGATACCATAACATTTGTGTTCGATCCAATATCAAGTAATACAGGGCCAGAATCACAGATATCGATACCAATACTTTTTATTATTAAAATCAGCTTATGTAATTTCATTTAGGGAGAGCAGTGTGTCATAATTTATACGGTGAATGCATCATTAACACCTTAAATTTGAATACATTTTTATGCACTAAATGAGATCATTGTCAGGTGAGTGGTAAAGTTGTTTTGCTTCCCACTGTTCATCACATGCATGTTAAGAAAGGAGAAGTCATAAATATATTTTTATTATTGTAATTTGATATTTGAGGTCTATTTTTTCAGTTACATTAAAATATGTAATTTTGATAAGTTTCAATATATTATTTTAATGTAGTCTATATTCAGTCTGTCTGCTGAAGTAACAGCTAATGATGACCGATCTGCAGATAATAGTTAATGTGTACAACTTTAGTCAATGCTGGAGATCTGACTTGACTAAAATACAAATTTCACTATTATATATATCTGGATATTGCTTGCCTGTTTGAAAAGACTGCCGGTGAACTCTGTCTCTGTTTCGGATCTGTCTGAGGCATTTACCTCCTCCCTTCTTTTCGGTGGCCACAGTAACGAACAACCTTCCTACAAATATCATAGTTCGTGATGTTTTCATTTACCGCTGGAAAATATCTCCTCACGCACTCGATACTCTTCTTTTGTTCAGCCATGGCATCCATTCATGCAATGAATTGTAGGCTTGTATCTCGGATCAGCTGTTGGCGCCCGTTGACGTGGGGTGTGACCGGCGGACTGCACAACACATATGTTCGTTGTATGAGTGCAGTCACAAGCAACAGTAGAGCCGGAGAAGCACCTTTAATGACAACTGAGCAGTGTTTGCACTGTTTGACCGTTCTACTCCTTGATGAAATGGATACCACCTAGAGGAGAGAAACTGAAACTGGTATCTATCCTAATGACGCTGGACTACAGCTTCAGAAACGAGACGTAGTATTTGTAGTATTGATATTTTTGGATGGATCCGCCCATCCCTTGCAGGCATTCAGAGCTTTGCCAAGCATCAGATTGGAGATTTTTCACTAGGCAGTTTGAACACTCAGTTACTGTATGTCTTTACCTCAGTTCTTTCTGGTACATTTACACAGCGGTAGCTGACCAGTAGTATTTGCATTTCACTCTGATATAACATGTTGTACTTGTAACACATTTAGGCTAGGGTTGCACAATATTGACAACATTTTATATTGATCATGAATATTGTGTAGTATTCATTTCAATAAACGTGTAAAAACACAAAAGTTATGGGAAAACCCATCAATATTAATTCATAACATATGAAAACAACAGGTTTTCTTATAACACAAGGGTTTATTTCAACAGTCATATTGGACTGTTACAACATGAATAAATAAAGACTATGTCTCTTGCTGGTCCAGCACTTCGACGTTAGCGTCGGTAGCGCTGGTACTAGTACTACTACTACTACTACCGAATAAGTCGGTTCATTTTTGCCCTGACCGTGGAAGCCGAGCCGGCCAAGAAGAGCGAATGTCTTTTGCTGAGTGACTGACTGATTGACATTCAAGCAAAATTATCAAAATGTTGAGACACTTTTCTGACAGTAGTGTCCCAATCAGTCCCAATACTGGCATACCAGCTTACTATATACGAAACAGTACTTCACCATCATCTGCAAAGTACCTACTATGTAATTTGAGATTCAGCCATTGCTTTCAATTTACATAGCATTTCACAGTGAACTTTAAAAAAAAGCCAACCCACCATGGAGTTATTCTAAAGAAACGAACCCATCATGTTTCAACTAAGTGGTTTAACAATGGAGAAGTATACCGACACTCTGCGCATATATATAGCTTGGTGGTGTTGTAACACAGTGTGTCACATAGGAGACCCTGGTTTGAATCCAGCGATGGCAACACCATTCATCCCTTCTAATCGTGGGCCGGCTGAACTAGGATTGCCTTTCCTTTTCTTGTTTACAGTTAATTGCATTTCTGTGAAGACTTCTGAGTCTTTTGTCTCAACCTTTCAGCCCCACCCTTTTCTACTCTAGTCTTCCATTTTCTATTGTAGCTAGTTTTCGAGCTGTCTGTGTGTCTGTCTTTGTATATGTGTGTCTGTCTTTGTTTGTGTCTGTCTGTGTGTGTGTGTCTGTGTGTGTCTGTCTGTCTGTGTGGGTGCGACAAAGGGGGCGTGGCTAAGGGCTGTGTAGATGTTCGCTTCGAAATTCTTTGTTCTAGAAAATGCTTGAATTTGTATGGACTTTATTTTGTTATATTACCCATTTCAAACTTCCCCCCCATTTTTCTTCAGTCAATTTTGTCGATCACTGAGGGTGCAGCCGGTTCTGCAGAAGAGCCTATGCAGACTGACGCGGTCGTGGCCTCAGAAGGGGGGGACACGGCTGTGGAGACCGGACTGCCCCCGGAGCTGATGTCAGAGGGCCAGATGGGGACGGGTCTGTCTGAAGAGGAGCTGGCAGTTACTGCAGCGGCAGAGGCAGCGGCCCAGGCTGCCGCCACAGAGGAGGCCCAGTCCCTGGCCATCCAGGCTGTCCTCCAGGCAGCGCAGCAGGCTGTCATGAGTAAGTCTGGCCCCCAGATCGGACATGTACCAGGCCCTTATATAGAACCTGTTTTTGGTCAGTTATAAGGAAGCATCTCAGTGGGTTACCGATGTGTGTGAAGACCACCGCTACCCAACAGCCAGAATATTACAACCTATCTCTGCATCAAACAGATGATGGCGATTTGGCCTCTGGTGGACAGAAATCTACCACAATCCCGATCGTCCTGACCCAGCAGGAGCTGGCAACCCTCGTCCAGCAGCAGCAGAAGCTCCAAGAGGCCCAGGCTCAGGCCCAGGCCCAGGCCCAGGCCCAGGCCCAGGCTCAGGCCCAGGCTCAGGCCCAGGCCCAGGCCTTGCCCACAGAGGGCCTGGCCCCTGCAGACAGCCTTAACGACCCCGCATCTGAGAGCAATGGACACAACGAGATGACTGCAGGCGTGTCCAGCGCTGTGGCGTCACTACTACCGCACACCTCTGCTGAGAGTCAGTCCTTTTGTGTTTTGATGCATTTCGTTTGGCGTGTTGTTCTTCTTTGTTTTAACTGTCAAGTCAGGAATTGACCGATCTCTTCCCCTTCACTCCACAGCCCTGGCCCCCTCAAGCACGTTTGCCGTTGCCAGCCAAGCCAAGCCGCAAGCCTCACCTGCTCCAGCAGATGTGGCCAATGGTATCGAGGGCGGGGTGAGTGCCCTTTAAGTACGGCTTTTATCCAAACCATTTGATCACGATTTGACATGAACATTACATGTTCTTACTTTCCTTCATCCCGGTCGTTCACAGAAGCTAAACCCTCAACCATCTCCTATCAAGACAATCGTAAAAAAAGAAAACCAGTGGTTTGACGTCGGAATCGTCAAAGTTACAAACATGGTTGTCACTCACTTCTTCATCCCAGGGGATGATTCTCAAGTAGAGGTATGGTTGAAAGACGGGTTCACGGCTTAGGCATCAGCGAGTTCAGTGCAGCGCTAATGATCTGTTCATTTTAGGACGATTCGGGTGCCGTCCCAGACTATAACCAGATGAAGAAAATGGAGTTGCAACCTGGAACAGCCTATAAGTTCCGTGTGGCCGGCATCAACGCTTGTGGTCGTGGTTCTTTCTCAGAGATCTCCGCTTTCAAGACCTGTTTACCAGGATTCCCCGGAGCACCATGTGCCATCAAAATCAGCAAGGTAAAGCTATGCAAACTAATTGTGGAACAACACTCACTTGTCAAATCATTTACTCCTAGTCATAATGGAATGTGTATTGTATTTTATTATTGTTGCTGGTTTTGCATTTAAATGATGGTTCCTTGTTTTCCCATTCAGAGTCCAGACGGGGCCCACCTCACCTGGGAGCCTCCCTCTGTGACATCAGGAAAGATCATCGAGTACTCCGTGTACCTGGCCATCCAGAGCTCCCAGACTGCCGAGCCCAAGGCCTCCACCCCAGCCCAGCTGGCCTTCATGCGGGTGTACTGTGGGCCCAACCCCTCTTGCCTGGTGCAGTCCTCCAGCCTTTCCAACGCCCACATAGACTACACTACCAAGCCCGCCATCATCTTCCGCATAGCCGCACGCAACGAGAAGGGCTATGGCCCTGCCACTCAAGTCCGATGGCTCCAAGGTGACCAGGCTTATTTTTATCACGCTTTTCAGCCAGCTGATTTGTGTTTTTAAAATTGTTTTAAATTTCAATTCACGCTTGTATTTCCCCCCCCCCCCTTTTTAGAGTCCAGCAAAGATGGCACCTCAGCAAAACCTGCCCCAAAAAGACCAGTTTCCTCGCCTGATACGTATGTTCCTCTACACTAGCTGCCACACACGCTGTCACTAACTGGTTATGTAGATTTCTATCTTCTCAACCACTTAAAATGTTTGTTTTTTGTGTTACCCTCTAGTAAGGCAACTGGTCAAAAGAAAGCAAGAACGGAGCAGTGAAATGGCACTGATGACCTCCCCCCCTTCCAGAAAAACACACTGGCTGTCCTTTTGGGCCAGAAGATTCTTCATCCTCTTCCCCGACTTCATTGCATTCTGAACTTGACTTTCATCCAGCCAGCAACAGAAGCAAAGTGGCAGTAAAATACCCTAAAATGAAGTCAATAAGAGTTAATTCTCTAGGCAAACCCCCTTCACCTGTTTCAGCAACACAAATGAAAGCACATTATAGCTTCTTCTTCATTAGGCTTTTTTGCTTTGTACCTAGCTATGCTTAGGGCTTGATTCAGTCAGATCAAGTGCAGTAGTCGACACCTGGATTGCTGATGTTTTGATGAGTGTCTGGATGTTAAGACTTTGGTACTTTACACAAGTACATTACTCAATATAAGCCAATGGAACGCTATGGGTGTCTAGTTCTTCATCACAAAAGGGGCTCCCCATAGGACAGATTTCTACCAAGGTTTTTTGTTAGGCACATTTGCGCCACTCAAATATTATAATGGTACTTATGATTCCTTCTGTTACGATAGGGCCATTGTTATTTTAATAGGGAAACCTGTATTGAAAGTTTGAACGCGGATCCGTGATCTGCCCTGTAGACTATATTTAAACTTAAGTTGCATTCCTCGATTTCTGGCCACTGGTTTAGATGTGCCGCTGTCGACCCAAAACGGGTCATCGAAAATGTCTTGAATGTACCAGTATGTCCCCCATGTCCTCAAACACTCACTTTAAATTGTATTTATTCTGTTCGTAGATTATGGGCATATAAACAACATATTACAAATCCAACTGGAAATTGAAGATTTAAAAGATTGTTAGGGTTAAATTTTCAGAGGTCAAGGGATGCACTGTAACATTTATGGTAGTCTTAACTGGTTTGCAGGTGAGAAATCCACAAGAAATAGCTCTTGTGTTTATTATCACAAATCCACACTCATGCCTACTGGTGCAACTCCGTGCAGCCAAAGGCAACGTCCAAGATGGATGTCAGGAGCTGCTTGTGTATTTAACGACCCTAAAGCAGTTGTACCCACGGCATCATCCAACACTAGCTATGTGGGTGTCTGCTAGCGCAAGAGGTTGAATTGAGCCCTTATGTTTTTTTGAATGAGGGGTTGTGTCTTGTTTTCTGTTTTCATTTGGGGGGCTGTAAAGAGACTAGATGGGATGAGACTTATTAGGATGTACTGAACTGGAGGCATTGGTAATGTTATTGTAGATGGGAGGAAAGGGGGAAACAAAGCACTTGTCCTCAAATGGGGATATATTTTTTGTTCAGAACAAATCTATACAGACATCATACTGGACTCCAGACTCCTGGTAATATCAGTACTGCTTTTAGCCAGGTTGGGGAATGATGGCTGATGCTAGGAAGTAGGAAAATGATTGAGTGACTAAGGAAGATATTTGTATAGAGGGACAGAGACTTTGCTCGGTCTGAGACTTGCATACACACAAAATCTTGCAAAGTATTGGCAAGCAATGATGCATAAGATCTTTGTGTCGTTTATTTTTGTATTTTTTAAGCTTTTTCTTGTGTGTGTATATGTGTATGTCACTGCATTTTTGAAATGTCAACAACCTTATTTTGTTCTTCCTTTTTTCTTTTTTTACTATTGTTCATCCCCATAGTTTTCTAATGTTTGTTGGAAATGTGGCATTATTGAGGTAGCCACTATATTTTTTAAATCTTGGTTTGATCAGTTGTATTTTATTGTGTATCAGACGGTATGAAAAAGAAAGACTTTTGTATTTGTTCTCAGTAGCACCGCAGAAACAGGAAGGAAGGGAACTTGAAAAAGAATGGGAGAGGAGTACTTTTACTTTGTTTACTAGCTATGTTAAATCTTTCAATGCTCATGTGTATGCCAAAATGTATGGAATATAATTGAGAAAAATCTGATTTGGTTTTCACATTCCTTCCCTCTCCCTAATACCCTTCCCAAATAGTAATGTGTATATGATTTTTCGGGGGACTAATTTAAAATCCCTTAACAATGCATTTATTTTAAACCATGAAAAGGCAGATGATTTCGAAACCAAGAAATACAATTTTAATTATATCATTATTTGCTTTACCCATTTATAAAAATGAGTTGTGCAGCTTCATTGTGACAAGTATCCCCATGTCTTTACATTGGGAAGGAAGAAGCATAGTCACAGTTCCTTCATTACAAAAACATCTCAGCCTTTAATATTACCTGTACCAAAATGTTTTTACTTGTTAGTTATCTCATAATTGCCTTTTGTGTCTTGAAATATAAACAAATGAAATGTACAGTCTCCCTGATCAATTGCTATTAATTGCATTTGTTTAACATATTTGCATTAGAAGTCTCAATTATAGCAAGGTTCATTATCAGTACCAAAATATTTGTATTCAGGATAAATCACTAATGGAGTTTTATAGAGGGAAGTCCTGGATTGGACACAACTTTGTTCAGTGTTATGTAAAATTAGTTTTTAGAACGGTAAGGGCCAGAATAGACATTAAGCCAAGTTATTAAACTTGCTATCTCTCTGGATTGTAGTACTTGCACCTTGGTTTGTCAAAATTCTCCTGATTTTTCTTCTATAATGAAAATATTGCATATACATCAATGGTTTTGTACTTGTCAGTGTGTCTGAGGAAACCTAGACATGCATGCTACCAGTGTATTTTAGTGGTGATGCCTTAAGGTAGACCGTAAGCTGAAGGATAAAACAAATTAAACATTAAATTAGTTTGTTCCTTTCATGTATTATACAAATGTGTCTTTTCTTCCACAGAACCTTTAGCGTACCTTAATCGGTTGGTCATCAGCAGTGCCGAGGTCTTTCAAAACTTTTCTTCCCACACTGGGGCAGGTGCTGGTCTCAGCACTGATGTGTCATTGTTGAAAGTTCATTTCAGTCGTTTGCAGGTTATCTGGAATTGTCCTGTATTTTCCAATGTGTGTTTTTTGTACTGTAGGGAGTAATGTATCTTTTCTCATCAAAATAAACATGTCAAACATTACATTTCCCTTCATTGTGGGATACTTTGAAGCACTGTTCTGCAGTTTAAAGCATGTTTTAAAAAGTGCTAAACATCTGAATAAAACACCAGCCATGGTTTCTGCAATACCCTTTTCTTGAATGTTAACGGCAAGTGCCAAAGAAACCTGAGCCCTTGATTCAATCTGCACGTGGGTTATAATCATTGTCTTTTAAAGGCCAGTTTGAATCGAGCTACACAAGCATGTTTTATGGTCATTTTTGCGAATATCTATGAAAGCTGCTTCACAATGAATATGCATTCATCTATTCTTGATACTTTGTCCCTATGATATAGATTGATTATTTCGATTGATTGTCTCAAACCTAGGTCTGCAGACCAGAGGAAACCTACAGGTCCGTCTCATATCCCCCATTGATTGCATTGACACTTCCTTAGTAGAACAGATCTGACTGCCTACCTGTTCAGATTGACCTACAGACCTCTGTCTCCACGATCTGTCGTACACACATTCTGAATGTTGAATTGCTGCCTGTCTGTCCTATGGGGGTCCCATTGAAAACATTTGGCGCGTCATGAAATGAACAATACAACAATTGAGCTGTTGAGCAGCTGACATCCAATATGAAGCCAAAATGGGAAAACATTTCACTTTCAAAAATACTTTCCTTGGTTCCCAAACGCTTAAAAATTATTGTTAAAAGAGGTAATTAAACAAAGTGGTAAACTTGACCCTGTCCAAATGTTTTTGAAATGTTGCTGGCATCAAATTCAAAATTGACATTTTCCAAAAACAATTGAATTTCTGTTTCAACATTAGTAATGTTATCATTGTACTATTTACGATGACATATAGTGATACATTTGCATTACTGTTTTTATTAGCATTTTATGCAGACTCACAACTTATTTTGGAAACACATTTATTGACAAAGTTAGCCCAATTTAATACGTTACACAAGAAAACAATTAGAAAATAATTAGAAAATCATCATAGCCTTATTAGGGAGCCCTGGCAAATAGCCTCTCTATTAAACTGTGAATAGAATCATAACAGCCAGTTTCTGATTGTACATAAACACCGCATCTTGGGTGATGACAGTGAATGTAATCGCAGGTCATTAAGAACCAAAAGCACTAGTATATCTTGATAGTGAATGTAAAAGTTCTGCTGATTTGTTAGTGCTGAACTTAATCAGGTTTTCCAAAGTAGTTACATATACATGTGATTTTTGCAACAATTCATTGGTGTAAGACATGTTAAAAGGGACTGTGGCAAAATCGTAATAAAGTGTACATCGAATCTATACTCAATTATAACAATTTTCCCTGATGTTTTAGTGGACATCCCAATAACATTTGATACATTCACTCAATACAAACCGTGGATTCCAATCTCTGATTTGAATTTGGTTTACCACGTTTTGTAGAATATGTTTGTATTTTCTTGTTTTTTAGAGGGAGTAACCTAAACCCAATTACACTTTCTCACAGCCCATAATGGTATACGCCATACTAACAGCCCTAAAATAGAATTATTATTAAATAGTTCATCAATTATTTATATATAAAACCATGCTCTGATAAAATTATGTATTAGAGTAATAGAAATCATGGAGATGTAGTAAAAAAAAATTGTAAAGCAATGTTTTTTATGTAAGCGACCTCCAGTGGAAGAAGACCATACATTGACAGTTTGAGAAACTCAGTGCTGGACACTCCACTTGAAGTCGAAACAAAACCATGACCACCAGAGGGTGATCACATGATGTTTACACATGAGCTCTGCAAGAATTTAGGAATTTTACTTGGATTCTACCTGCTATCAATGTTCCTAGGTATGATGATAGTAACTATCATCATGAAGTCATCCATCAGAGACATGCCCAGGCATGTTCAAGACAACACAACAACGAAGAAGCCATCAAAGTATCAAGTGAGGAAAAATAAGATTAGACAGAAAATGGATGTTCTGGGTTTTCAATCACCTGCCACAGTAGAACACATCTTTTGTGTTCTAATGTGTATGCATACGTGCATGTATTTATGTAGCATAGCTGTAACTAGTGTAAGAACAAAAAAAGGGCCCATGATTGTTGTGCAGATTTTTATTACATGAATATTTAAATCAAAGCTCTGTGAATATCATTGTTGGATTTTGTTCAGCCATGCTCATGTCAGATGGAGAAAATGCTGACATTAGCTTTGCTTGTTTCTTAGGCCACACACAAATACGTTGGGGTGTGTCAAAGTTTTAGAACAGTTGGGGTGTGGTACCATCTTGTAATTTGTCACAACAAACATTAAAGCGATGGATTATTATTCAGTAAGGACTCAGTATTGAATAAAACATATAATAATCCGTTTTTACCTTCTTAACTTCAGAAATATGCCCTATGTTAAATGTCTCAGACAGTGCGCACTTCATTAACAGCACGTACATGGGAACACACAAGATACAGAGAGCGAGATGGGGGTGGGGGGTGCATTAGTCCCGGGTGTATACTGGTGTCTGAGAATGGCTCAGCAGCCTCTGTATGGTAGAGATAAGACCTCTGCATACACAGAAAACTGTTTCTAGGGAATTGGAGATCTGACCACTGGCCTGCTACCCGTTGTTTCTCCTGCTGCCCCATTCATCAGGTCATAACCCAAAACACAACTGTTCAGCTGGAACATAACTCTGGTTACATTTTGTCACTCCTTTATATTTCTGAGTGAGCGGGGTGTACGTGCACGTGCCTTCGTGTGTGTTACTGTACGTGGCAGTGCATTGAAAAGACACACACGTTTGCATTTACCGAACTGGCTTTTCAGGGTGCCTGTGTTCCTCTGGGTCCCCTTAGTGACCATGTTAATTGGGCCAATAATTCCTTGCCTCCCCCTTCCATCATGATAACCTCTTATCAGAGACAAGCAGCTCGTTTACAGTGTCACCAGCCACATCCCTCTCCACTGCTCTCCTCACACAGACCTTTTCACCGCCAGAACAGGCCCTCACTCTCCCTCTCTTTCATTCCATGTAGTTCTTTAAGTAAACTGTAAGATTCAACATCATCTCTCCCACTTTGGACTCTGATAAATTATTTACATTTAAATAATGTTCTATATTAATTTCACCGTGACAGAAACGTGGACTAGCAGCTGTTAAGGTAAAATTCTGTTACATTTCCACATCAAATAGACAGTTACATGCAATGAGCATGCTTCTCGTGCAATGAAAGGATTCACTTCTTCCCGACTCTCTCCTAATTTCCCTGAAAACTGTAAATGAACAAAGGAGGAGGAAAGTATGGAATGCTTTGACTATCAAATGACTGTGATCGAGTGAGGCCGGTCCAAAGCCTGACCATATCTCTCTCCATGATTGTAGCACTCCCGATTTGCATTACTGTCCTCCACTCTAAGCTGTGTTGAACCGCAGAGACATTTATTCTTTGCATCTTTTATTTGCTTTGTTTAAATGCCCGTCTGTTATTTTCCCATTTGGGTCTTATCATTGTTGTATGCATAACCATCAACAGACAAAAAGAGACCCTGCAGGCTGCTAGCTGCATTTAGTCAATAAAGACTAACTCAGGACAAGACACAAAGAGATTCCAAAGCACAAAAGTCCAATGGAGGGAGTGAAAGTTTGTCTTCCAAGTCTGATTGGACTAGGTATAAATAATATACATTAATACCTCTAATTTGTCTACTTTCAACTCCTCTTTTTCATGTAACACCTTCCAGAAACAAAATGGAACTGTACAAATTTAAACATTTACTTTTACCATTCCTTTCAATAGCAAACCAAGATTGGACTGAGTATAGTGAGGCTACATTAACCGACAAATTAAATGTCTCGGTATAGTAGGCCCAGGAGGTGTGTCTTTCAGAAAAAAGTTTTCCCCAACCCCTCCCCTTCGCTCCATTTCTAACCTAACTTCAGTCAGTTTTCTAGGGGTAATAGATGTCAGTTCTTCTGGAGATTTGCCCATACAGACACAGACACAGAATCTAAGACCTTAGTCTGAGCAATATCTCAATCTCTCCCTGAGCTGGGTATCCTATACGGTGGACCTAATCCACTCACCTTTGACATCCACTTCAAAAACCCTCAGGTAGGTGCAGCTTTTCTGTCACATGGCCAGTGATGATGACAAGTGTAATGGTGTGAACCTGAGAACTGGGGGAAGTCAGCCTTTTTCTTCATTACAGATAATTAGATGTTTCATTGGCTGCAACACTATGCGAGATAAGATGTAGTGACCTTTGGGCATTTCAAGGTTGGAATTGAGAATTATTTTCCAATGATCAATTAAATATGCATTGTATATTAATTTATATATGCTGGTAGCAGAAGTCTTTTTTGTTTTGTCACTTTTATAATCCTTTGGGTCCTCCAATTAGGGAAAAGGACTGAGATATAATGAAAAAAAAAAATTTAAAAAAATGGGATAAGATTGTTGAGATTGGGCACTTCATTTTGTTTTTTGGGGATGTGTATGAAATAAATTCCAAAACGATCTACCCAATGTACAGTATGATCATTTGTCACTGAAACTCAGCAGTTACATTAAAGATTCATGACATGGTTGAATCTATTTTTTACTACCAAGCGTACATAAGTCCACATCCGTTGTGGTTCAGCATGATATTTTCTTGCTAATACCTGCAGTACATCTACTCAACTTCTTTGATCATGTTACAGTGTATTTTATTTGGATGTTAAATTAAAAACTGAACATACAGCTCCGGAAAAAATGAAGAGACCACTGCATCTTTTTCTTTGCTTTCCAATAAAGTCGAGAAGAAAGGTTTTGAGTGAGGAACAGAAATGTTCAATTTGCCATGATCTCTTAATTGTAACCCTTCTGTTCCTCACTCAAAACCTTCCTTTTTGACTTTTTTGGAGTGAAAGTGAACAGCTTTCCTCGTGTACTAAAAATGACGTGTTGTTGTATTGGTTTTTTTTGGACAATGCTGACAAGGTTAAAAACATTGTTGCGGAGTTTCCACGAGAGAGTTTTTCTATGTCAATGTGCTATTAATTATCAGTAATTGTGAGACAATAGATATATTTTAATCAGATGAGATTAGGGTTGATGTTCCGTCATATCATCCGGGCTGCTGGGAATATTTATTATGACAATGATATGCTCTATCTGATTTTCTCAGACCCTATCAGGCTCCTCTTCCCTCTTATCACAAATTAATAAAGATATGGTACTACGTTGTCTCTTCTACTAACAGCTGTACAGTATGAACTGTGTGTTACAAAGCAGATGTTACTTATGTTATTTAAAGCTATATTTTTTTTTACTAGAATAATTATTTGTTACATTATATGAACATTAATTTCCCATTACAGTAATTGTAGTAAACATATTTATGCTGGTTAGAATTTTCATTATTCCAATGACCAAATCCAATTATCTAATCATAATGTCAGGGCTGAACATGTATTACAGGTTATTTCCATGTGATGGGCTGCTTTGAATTCCATTGTTCCATGTTATTCACTTGTTTTTCACTTAGAACTCAATGTTTTACCCCAGGGATGTTTGTTTCACGTTCTATCTTTACAAAACCTATAATAGGAATTCCTACAAAGGTAATTGGCTGTAGTAAGCAAACGTTTGGGCACTGTTTGTAATTATAGATAGACCTATTTATTTTTAGGTTCTACTTTCAGCCACAGGCAAATGAGGATCCTTGAAAGGGAAGTTTGAGAGGACCTACCTCTGTCGAATGACCTTCATGTCTTTAAGTTACAAGTGTTACTTTAAAATGACAGAAACACAATATCAGCATTTGATAAACACTAGATTGTAATATCATATTCGGTCAGAGCACAGGTTACCATCTAAAAATAATAGCAAACATGGTTTACCCCCTAGTTGGGCAACAAAACAATAAAATAGGTATGAGGTATTCAGGAATCTACTTGTGACAAAGGGAATGTAAGCTTGTTTTGTTAGTGAAATTAAGAAAATTAATTTGAGTTTTTCTATATATATAAATTATACATATATTACATTTTAGCCTTCCTATCTATGGACAACAGGATTCATGTGTGTAAGCGTCAGCTCTCTGGCTTTTTTGTTGTTTATTTTGAAATCGTACTTCTAAAGGGAATAGTTTCACCATAGTAAATCAAGAGTTCAGTTCCCATTAAAGAGTTGATAATAAAATGGGGGAAATGAATCAAGTTCATAACACTTTGTTTTAAAATGGGTTAAAATCTTGCTAGAAGTTGTTAAATACTGAAAGTTGTTTTTTGCTCTTTAGCAATTCTTCATAAATGTGAAACATTTGACTGTTTATATTTTCCATGTGCTCTGGATTAATTACTTTTACATGTAATGTAACATACTTTTAAAATGCAACGTGGGTGCACAAATTCTACGTGAAAAATGAAAATGGTACTAAATGTTGTTTCAGAAATAGTGGCTTTGCAAGCATGGAGGATTCCTCTGAACAGACTCACTGGGTGTCTTCGTCTCTGCTTGGTTCCGATCCGCTGGGCAGCTTCTCCTCAGAACCTGGCTTACTGCCTCCAGAAGAGGATGAGTCCTTCTTCTCCAACCCTGAGACTGACTTCACCAGCATGCCCTCCTACTTTTCTAACCCCAGCCACAACAGAGCTCCATCAGGCTACAGACACAGCTCAAGTTAGCAGTAACATAACACATCAAAATGTTCACAGTACATGTGTAAATGTGTTGCGCATTGAAAATCACATCCAAGAAATGTTAGGTCCTCAATGACTCGCTTCTAATGCATTTCTCTTGTCCAGTTCGCCAGGTTTACTCCTCGCCTTCCCTACTGAGCAACCTGCAGTGGCTGGACGGGCCTGGCAGTCACTCTCTAGGATCCCCTTACAACCCAACATGCTCTACCTGGACCAGCAACCCTTTAGCCAAGACTCTCCTGCACCCACACACCCCAACCTCGCTTTACGCCTCCGGCGCCGCTTCATCCTTCACCCCGAGAGATGGTTACTCATCTCCGGGCAGGGATGGCAAGGAGAGTCCCAGGTTTCAGGAGGTCTTGAAGGCAGAGCGCTTGAGTCCATTGGGGGGAGGTGGCGGAAGCAGTTTTCTGAATCTGACCTCATCTGCCGGGAGCGTGTACTCGGCATCTCCTCACTCTCACTCGCACATGCTGGGCCCCTACAGCTCCTACATGACCTCGCCACAGGACTACAGCACAGGAGGTCTCTACTCCTCCCAAGGGACATGGATGAGCGCCTCCTCCTACTCCCCCAAACTACGAAATAAGATGAGACTCTCCCCACCAGGTAGGTACTATGCCACATACGCGCGCCCTTCCATCTTAGTTATTTCCCTCCAGTTCTCAAAACATCCTGCAGATGATTCTCTGAGAGCAGGCTGACAGGAAGAGGCTGACGTGGTGTGTGTGATTTGTGGCAGAGGCCAGAGAGTGTGTCAACTGCGGAGCCACTGCCACCCCTCTGTGGCGCCGGGATGGGACAGGACACTACCTGTGTAATGCCTGCGGGCTTTACCACAAGATGAACGGCCAGAACCGCCCCCTGATCCGGCCCAAGAAAAGACTGGTATGAAGTGGATCAATGACTGTATAGCATAGTAATTGTGTTAAGTTCCACTGTGTTGACGTGTCAGTCTTTTGTGGAAAAAACAATCATTCAGTATAAACATTTGGCCTAACATTTTATTCAGAGTATTGACACGTCTCTCTTTCAGATTGTCAGTAAACGGGCCGGAACACAATGTGCCAACTGTCACACCAGTACCACCACACTGTGGAGACGGAATGCCAGCGGTGAGCCTGTGTGCAACGCTTGTGGACTGTACTTCAAGCTGCACAGTGTGAGTTAATGAAAAAGGGTTTTGTTCTGGAGTACAGAACTATTATAATCTGCTTCTAGGTCACACCTCCTCAGTGGAAGTTAATACAAAACCCAACACAACCCTGAGCTAACTGAACCCCAGTCAGTGAATCCCCCAAAAAATTGACCTCAATCAAGCCTCAATTATAAAATAAATGATGATTACCTAATGGATAGTAATGTGTAGTGTGACAAGAGTAACAGAAAGAGGGGATTTTTTAATATGAATAAACATGAGGTGCTCTTCCCTTCCTACAGGTTAACAGACCCCTTACAATGAAGAAAGATGGTATCCAAACGCGAAACCGCAAAGTGTCCAACAAGAACAAGAAGGGCAAGAAGAGCTCAGTGTTAGAGCAGTACTCCAACCTTTCCCAGGGTCCCGCCCTCAACGACCATGGGAGCCCCTACTCCCTGGGCCCTGGGTCACTGCTCTCCTACAGCCACAACCCTCACCTCCTCTCCCCACCCACCAACCTACATCAGTCTGCAAACCTGTCATACGCCCACCACCCAAACCCTGGCATGGTGCCCACGTTAGTGTGAGGTAGACCCCGGAACACAACAAGACCTACTGTATAGGCAATATAGAGACACAGACTAGCCTGCTGGTTAATACATTTGTATTGATGTCCTGTACATAAATTCCTTTGTACTTGTTTATTTACCAATTTTGCGAGAACATTTTATCTTTGGCTAAATTAAATCCTTAGTGCAGAATATCTTCGTCGTGCATTGTGCAGTTCAAATAAAATGTTAATGTAGTCTCTATTAACATAGAAATCCTTTCCTTTGAATGTCACCCCAAATATAAACTGACAAATATAAACGCTTCTGAATCTAACACACGTTTGGGTGGATTTTCCCCAAAAATTCCCATTTAGTTTTGTGTATGTAAATTAATCATATTGGGAAAAAAACGTACATTGAGACAAATGTATGAACACACCCTTGGACACATTACAAGAAAACAGTTATTTCGAAATATGTGATATTCTGAGCTTAACATGATTATTTCTGTAACCAGCGGCAATGGAACCGGGGCTTCCCGTGAAAGAAGTCAACATAACCACAAACGTTTTTCAATGATCAAAATAACCACTTCAATTAAATTGTGAAAAAATGTAAGTTAATTGCATTAATCAAAAGATAGATGTGATTAATCACAATTGATTGCAACTTGTAAAGTATCAAACATTTCACTGGAATGTAAAAAAAAATATTCATAGAAAGTAAAAAAAAAAATAGAGACAACTTAATTATGACCAAAGTAACGGTTAGAATTATCAAGAAAATGGACAGAGCTCCCTATCTTTAGTCTCCCTGTTGGTTTGACATTGAAATACAGAGAATATAATCTGCAGCTATAAATCAGACCACTAAGTGACTGCGTCAGAGTTCCGATGTAATCCGGGTTCTGGTCCTGACATTACCTGATGGTCCTGCAGCCGGTGTAAACCGGTTCAACCAAGGTTGGTGGGAGGAATGTACGACGGGCCTGAGTCTGGCCCGCTGCTCTTTCAGCTAGAATAACTTCCATCTTTCCACACTGTCTACGAAAGCATAAAAATGTCTGAAAAAATCTCATAAAATGTACCTTGTTCCGCATAGCACTATCATTTTTGTATTTATTCAATTGGGATTTTCAAACTGTTTCATACCTTTAAAAGTACAGATTTCTGAAATGAAAAAACATGATGTTCACATGTGAAATCTTTTAACATGTTTAGACAAAAATGCAACTGATGTGTGAGTTATGTCAGGTTTCTCTTTTCACATGACATTTGAGCTTAGTATGTGATAACAGCCACGTCATATGTGATGTGACTATCTATATTATGGTCTCTATTGTGTAAATGCTGGATGCAAAAGGTGAACAACAAATATCTATATTTACATAACAATATTTAATGATGGTTATTATTATTGGATGACGTGACCTTCGGATGTCTAGAAAAGTGCTATATAAGTATATATAAAAGTGATATAAAAGACAAATGAATTATTAGTACATGTATATGGTTTAATATACAATAGTGTCCAAACAGGAAACTAGGCTGTAGTCTTTGTCAGAAAAATTTGCCGTTCTCTGGGCAGAGAAACATGAAGTGCCCCCACCTTTTATTAATCAGTCCTCCTAGAGTTTTTAGACTTGACTGGAATATGTAATCAGGTTGGTTATGTAGACTCTTTCAGGCCAGAGTACCATGAACAGAATGAAGTGAGTGTTAAGTCAAACCAAGTTATTTACAAGGGATGAACATATATCTGTTTATATACCCTTTGACCCCTGGTTTTTACATGAAAAACTGCATATTTCACAAAATGTGTGAGGGCAATAGCATTTTAACAGTCATATTCTGCGCTTTGAATTGAACTGAGCCACTTATCTAAACAGTGGACATGGTAAGGATGCACATTGTTGCAAGGTCAAAGGATTTGAAGTTTTATTCTAACATTTGACTGTGTTTTGTTAGACATAAATGTATGTTTATGAAGGACTATTTTATGGTAAAGTTTAAATATTCTATTGTGATCATAAAAGTGCAATGCTGGAATACAATTTGTATATAGGCTGAATTTTCTGGACTAAAATTCCCCTTTTCAAATTTTAATGATGTCAGTAGAATCAGGTGAAAGGGCATTTAATGTGAAACATGTTTTGCATTTGCTATATGCCTATATTTGTAATTTCTTACAATGTACACAAAAACATAAAAAAATCTGTATCAAATATAGAAAATATCTATACTGTTTCTAATGATTTACTATTAGGGTTTGAGTCATGAAATTGTCGTTTTGAGTGTGTAAATTGTATTTAAATGATCCATACTCGTTCAGTTGCTGTGGTGAGTTTCACTATCATGCCACTGTACTCTCATTCAGTGAAGAATAATAGTGTCTTTGTCCTGACTATATTGGGGTAAGGACTATGACAGTGGAGTTGTTTTGGGAGAACTAGACATGCAAATCATACATTTTCCATTAAGCTGAAGTGACAAAACATTCAACTCAAATTCAGAACTTGTGCCAGTGTCTATATTTAGATTGATGTGGCAATATCTACCCTTAGTTCAACATGAAAAGACACATAGCTGGCACACGCGCACGCACGCGCACGCACACGCACGCGCACGCACCCACCTTAGGCACCCAAATGCCTGCATGCTCATTGTGATGGATAACACAATCTCTCCTTTGTTATTACATATAAAAAATTGCACTTTTCATTTGAAGCTTTATATCCATTGAAAGACCATGCTGCTTTCCAATGAAGCAGCAAGGAAAACTGTCCTTACCTATCTTCAGGTTATCCTCAAATCCTACATCCACACCCCATTCTGCCAATTTTATTACAGTGTGATGGTGCAGCCAGTTCTATTATCAAGCACGGAGCTATTCATACCCATGATGTCAGTGACAAGTGAGGATTGTTGATACACCACAAGTTAAAAGGCTAAATAAACATGTTGAAATTGATATAATGAGCTAACTGGGCTGAGCCAGCTGAAAAGATGAACGCTCCATGTACATATTGGTATGGACGGGCATAGAACTAGAATTAAATGCAGAAGTGAAACGTAAAAGATGACCTGGAAAGTATCTCTTTTTGTGAGGCGTAGGGTTATGGTTGTCCAGTAGAGTGGCTGTCAGACTACTGATTACTTTATCATTGACCCCACAGACTTTTAAACAGCCACCTGCTGCCAAAAGCCACCAATACACAATCCATCAGAGGCACTGCAGTGCACACACAGGTACTCACACCCAAGCCCAACACATGGTTCAACAGACAGAATCCAACACCAAACCCTTAGCAATGTAAAAAATATGATCGATTATGAGGATGGCAGCGATGATGAGCTAGTGATAGAATTGTTTATGGGGTATGGTGACCATAAAGAAGTCTACATTTGAAAAGGGTCTGTATAGAAGTAAACTTACCACATCATTACTGTTTATATGATTTGCATTTTTATTTTCAAAAGCGAAATATATTTATTATCATGATATGCTCTCAATCTAGACCAACTGTGGACATGTACCTATAGAAACATTGTATCTATACATACATCTACAGTCGTGGTAATCATTCAAACACACTTTATCTTCTTTAAAACTGTTGAAAATCAAACATCTTTTGGTGTCTACACATGTATTTTTTGCAATTGTACAAAACCAAAAAATCTGAATAATTTTAGCTTTGCTTATTTCACAAAAACAATCCTAAAATGGCCTGAAATGTTTTACTGGCACCTTCAAGAAGTAGGTAGAAATAATTTGATTTCAAGCAGTTGGTTCTCATTTCCTTGGACATTGAATTCAACCTGCGGTGACTGGCAGGTTCCTGCAAAATCTAAACCACTCATTCAGTTTCATTCGAGAAAAGGACTATAAGGACCTGCTTTGTGTCACGGTGCTTACCATGGAGAATAACATGGTGAAAAGAAAAAAGCTGCAGCGTAGTTGGTGGTCAGACAACATTGTATACTAGCATGGACAATCTCAAGTCTACAAGTACAGGCCACTCATCCGACGATAGACATCTCCCTAAAGATGAAAATGAATGGAAGATTACGGCAAAGGATTCTTTGAAATGTGGAGAAAGCACCTTGATCAACTGTCACACGGATTCAAGCTGACCTTCAGACACAAGGTGAGAGAGTTTGAATCCTCTCTTGATAACTCAGTGAAAAGCGTTGTATGGTAGGATACTCACTGTTGTGAGAAAGAGATAAGAAAGCCTGACTGCAATTTCCCAAAACACTCCTGAACATTGTATAATCCTTCTGGGACAATCTCCTGGGGAAAGAGGAGATATTATTTGAGTGTTTTTCTCTATTCACACCATCTCTATATTTTCAAAGAAAAGAACACCTTCCCTACATAAAAACACAGTGAAGGTTTAGTGTTTTTTGGAGTTGTTTTGTTGCCTCTGGCACTGGGTGCTTTGAATGTGTGCATGGCATCAGGAAATCAGGAGAAAACCAAGGAATTTAAGAGTGTAATGTCAAACCCAGGGTTAGAAAGCTGGGTTTCTGTCAAATGTCTGGGTGTCTTCTAGCAGGACAAGGATCCCAAACACATTATAAAAAAACACCCAGGAATGGTTCAAAACAAAATGGTGGACTGTTCTGAAGTGACCAGCAACAAGTCCACCATTAAAAACCTGTAAAGTGGTTCTAAGAAAAGCAGTAGGGCGGCACCCTTCAAACCTGGGAGAACTGGAGCAGTTTGCACAGGAAGAGTGGGCCAAACTGCCAGTACAGAGGTGCAGGAAGCCAATCCGTGACTATAGAAAGCACTTTTATTTGCAGTTATTTTGGCCAAAGGCTGTGCTACCAAATATTGGTTCCAGGGTGTCAACAATTTTATCGGTAAGGATTCTGTTTATGTTCTGGTTTAAAAGGATATATTACATTCTGAATCAAAAACAAAGTTGCTGCACTATTAACAGTCAAATAAATAATTTTGGAGACCAAATACTTTGGTCCGTTTTAACTTATTTTTCGAGACAATTAGAGATATTTGAAAGAATTGCAAGAATACTGTATATTATACAGCCACAACCGTATAATATGTGTATCTACACTATACAAACATATCTACTCTCAACAGACCAGATCTAGAAGCAAACAGTAATTGGTGTTCTTGTGTCCATACAACACTTGCATCCCACCGAAACGTAGGCTTTCATCAATGAATCCTCACCGGCCTGTTTTTACTGAATGCAACTAGCCAGTCAAGATAAGGTTCAGAGGCCTGCTGAAATACACGTTTATTTCCCACAACATTCCCTCCTCTTACAGCATGATCTCTAAACTCTAATATTATTTTAAATAAATAACTCTGTTTGTGTTTCTAACAGTTTCAGCTTCTTCTTCTTTCAGTGGTAAGCTTTGAAGAAAAAAGAAACCAAAATGCTGAGGTAGTGAATTTCACATAAGAATGAAGAGTAAGGGTTAGATTATCTGAGTGACTGGTAAATTTCCATAATTTATTCTGCCTTTTAACTGGCTTTATCTGCTGGTGCGGCCAGCTATGCTTTGGGGAAATGGCAACAAATGACAGAGAGAGATTAGCAACCACAGGCTCGGTCCAGCCTGCTCGCTATAGGCCATCCGTTGGTGCCCATACACTTTGCTGTATCTGTCATGTCAGTTCCATTCATACTTTCATTAGTCATCTCTTGCATTTTCAATATTGTTGGCTCCAATGACTACATGATAGCAGAAATAAATTAAAGCTTTGGCATCAGCCATCGATACTGTTCTTTGGAGTAATACATTAAGATACTTTAAAAGAAGCCTGCATGTGAATCTAATGTACATGTTCATAATAATAAAATTGCTTAAAAACCAAACAGGACTTGGCTACATTGTGTAGGATGAGAAACAGAAACCAACACCACCATGTATGTATTCAAAATAAAATGCACATACCTTATAAATGTGCATGGGTAACAGAAGTATCATTTGAAACACAGTTGGATGTTTCACTGCCATCAGTTCTGTAAGCAATTTTCCGATTTTATCGGCAAAGAACTCATGAGAGATGATGTGACATTAACAGTATACTAGGTCGTAAAATGGAAATGCTAGACATTACATTCGTTAAGCATCGGCACCCCCTAGCGGCAGATAATGAGAATGTTGGACAAATAGATCAACTGATTACAATAACTTACAGTGTACTCATGTGGGACTATCATCAGTGAATCACACAGAAAACACTTAAAACATAAATATGTTTTATTATTTAGTGCATGCCTGAAACTCCAGTACAGCCAGAAAGGAACAAAATATTTAAAGAAAATTTCAAATGAAGAGGTTAGGCTAACATCTTGGAGCAAATAAAATAAAAACACCCATTTGGAATCTTCAATGTAAATCGGCATATGTCTGTAGTTGGTCCTAGTGTATGAAGGGTAACACAAATCTAACACACCAGCTGTAGTTCTCCCATTCACTCTTAGCTTATCAGGTCCATTGCGCATTTTCAGTTTGAAATGCAACACCCTCTATTCAAGGTAAATAATACAAATAAAAGCAATAATAATAATAGTAAGAAAATAATGTCAAAATGTTATTTTACATATCACTTTTCAAAGGGAAAAACTAAAGTTACAGAGCGCAGGACAGGAGGTGTGTAGCAAGACAGCTCACCAAGCAACAAATTAATTGCCCAAAAACTGTCATAGCCAGGGCTATTAATCAGGGTTCTGTCAGTGCACTAGTAGACTGGGCTTATGTAAACATAAACTATGAAGTTCTATTTTTGTTGATTTAGCGTTTATATGTGCTTGGGTAAACTAAATGTGGTTTGAATACTACCACTTCACTGGTGTTTCTTCATGAGGAGAGTGCCAACCAGCACTCCTGAAAGCAGCATCACCCCAAATAGCAGCCATTTCCTCAAGCTTTCTTGGGAACGTCGGATGTCTGCAGCTGCATCTCTGCCAAAAATGTCAGCAAAACGATCCTTTCAGGGAACAGAAGACAGAGTAGGATTATTAGAATGAACTGGCTTTTCACCAACCAACTGAGTTCCACAACACTATGGCTTAGCGATAAACTTCAACTGATAAAATTGAATATACATTTTACAAATAAGGTCAAATAACCACCAAAACACATTAACACATTGTTTTCCTTGACTGATGAGAAACTGTCACTTTCCAAACAAATAAGTGGAAAGTCTAGTGGCACAACCTGTCAAACTTGGCAATCATTTTCCAGTAGAACATCCAATAGAGACATTCCAATCGCAACAGGCACTAGCATTGTTGGCTAAGTCTACCAACGAAAAATCTACCATGAGTCTTGAGCATGCAAACACCAATCGCCAAGTTGTAACATCATTGTAGCTGTGGTACACTACCTCAATTATGAACTTACTCAGGGCAGAAAAAGTCAACTAACGGTTTCATTAGAACTGTTACTACAGTAACAAGTTCATTTATCCTCTGTAATATGGCTTGGCTTGTTCCAGCTACACTGTTTAATGTACTAGTTTTGGTGATATCATCAAATGTTAGAAATGCTGTTTAATTTGAAGAAAAGCCTTGCAGTATTTGGATTAGTAGAAATGAAGATGACATGTGGAGCCGTGGTCCAGTGGAAACCATCCCAGCTCTGTGCACGTATGCACCTCCCCGCCAGAGACCAGGGTTTTACACCACCTCCTGTCTATCTAGTCTGCATCACAAATCTGCATATTTCAAATTGGACGTGTGTTCATTTTTAAGAAGACTGCTACAAAAAGTGGATCAGTTATTAGCTATGCGTTATGCATGAATGATGACATTGACTGACATTGGATACATTGCATAACAAGTATATATATAGCATGCTGATGTGTAGAATCAGATCCAACATACCCATCCTCCTTGACTCTGGATCCAGGGCTGGATGTGCTCGTCCAGGTAAGTGGTCATCCAGTCTGCAATACGCGCCACTAGGAGGCTCATATCCTTCTCAACACACTCAACACATAGGGCCCCGCCAAAAGCAAACAGCCCCACCACACGACCCCAGTTAACCCCATCCCTGAACACCTCGTCCATCACACTTTCAAAACTGCGGTAGGCTGTGGCGGGGGTGATGTGAAGCTGGGAGGAGAGATCACTGAAGGCACGGGTGTAGCGCAGCTCAAACTCATCTGCAGAGTCCCGTAGCGCTGCTTTTACCGCCTCCATGCACCCCAGTGGAGTGGAGGGCTTTCCCAAATTGCTTCTGCCATTCCTGCTGTTCCCCACAGACCCATTTGCAGTGGCCTCTTCTCCCTCAGTCCGTCCACTTGCACCCTCTAGCTCCAATTCACAACAGGAATAATTCCTCTGGGACAGTTTATAGTTTATAAAAAACACCACCAGTTCCCTATTACTGTAAGACATCTTTTCCACCTTCTATTAACCCTCTTTATCCATGGACTCTCCACTCTATGACGGCACTCCCATCTTACCTCACTGTAACTGATGTCACAAGTGAGCAATTTACTCTGGACTGCAACAAATAATTACACCCTGGAAGAAAAACAAACACTCAAACACAAACTCTCCAAAACAGAACAAATTAAACCCCTAGAATTTTAGTTATCAGTGCGAATAGAAATCAGCCCCAGCATAATCACCAACAAAAACTAACTTTAATGTTATGATCTTTTGGACTTAATAAAAAAAACAATATTATAGGAAAGGCAACAATAAACAAGTATGTTCCTATCATATCCTTCATATGTCCCCTGACACTGACATACAGTATCGATGGCAATAGCAAACGTACTGTAATACGCCCCTTTGATGTCAGAGCCATCTGTCTTGGACATCTAAAGCTATAACCATAAAATTAAACCAAACCCCTTCTAGCACTGGTTAGCTAATGTTTACGAAGTTATCGCACGTTTGACAGGAGAGCGTAGCAAACATAGATAGAATAGCAAATCGTAAAAAAAATGCTTTGCTTTTATGCTCTGCAAAATTTTTATAGCTACATAGATTTCAGAGCAAAAAAACGAACCTATTTAGACCAAATTAGTATATTTTATAATACATAGCAGTAATTTGAGCACTGTAGCTATACCTACAATGAAAAAATGTATGTATACTATTAGCTACGTAGCTAACAAATTAGCGTCGTAGCTAGCTACATGACAGCTTCCTATCTTGCAGTCCATAGTAATATTTTCAACACAATCATAAAAAAATATAATGGCCTGTCATACTTACAATTGCAAATGAGACTGAAGTACCTTTCGAGAGAGGTATCGACTTTTTAAAATGTAGATTTCTTTTTGTGCATATAAAATATCGACATATTTACAGAAGCGAAGGCCAATAATGCACGTTGGCCATTGGCCAGTTTTGTCATGTAGACCGGATGTTCCGCCTTTTCACAAAACGATCTACCAATCAAATAAAAGACTCAGAGGAAGTTGTGATGGCCTCTTTAAATAGCACTTTGTCACAGATAAACAGAAAGCCAGATAGCCCATCGGATGTAGAGATCTGAAGCATTAGGTCATCATGAACCGAAGAGAAAGACCAGTGGCTCCACAAGCCAGAAGGGGGAAGGGCAAGTACCTGGGCCGACATACTGCACATTTTCCCATCAATTAAATGTCTTATCTCAATAGTTTCCATTTTTCAATGTATAATCCATAGAATTTACACTGCGCCAAAGTTTCTATAAAGAAAATAAATGCAGGGGGAAAAGGGGTTAGGTATTGTCCACAGAACTTAAAAAAAACACTTGAAATGTTCTAGTACAATCATCAGGGAGGGCAAATTTAATTTTTAAATGACTAATCATTCTAGCAGAGCTCAATTATGCTTAATTGTACTTTTAAAGGATCCTTTCTTGCATCACAACATTACCTGATAATTTTTTTACAAATTATCAGGTAAGATTTCAACCTTCAAAACAAAATATCTATCCCTAATCATTTACAGCCACAATTTATTTGACCATTTATTGTTTTCCAGTTTTTGTTAGAAGATTTTATTTCTCATGAAGGCCCCCTAAATATATGGTTAACTGGAGAAATCCCATAATTATCAATTAGTGGGACAGACCTTACAAGAAATGCAATTATTTTCATCAGGCGATTTGGTTGTTTCCCAAAGTACTTCTTTATTGGAGGTCAGCTTTGAGAGTGTAGATAAGATATAAACTGATCTTAATACCAAATAAGATTAAAATTCACATGAAAGTCTTATTTAGATGCGTAAGAATTTAAAATGTACTTCGAATGATAACTTCCAGTGACATCACCTATTGATGGATTTTATGTACAATACACATTCAATGCTAATGTATTATTTGAGACAGATTTATGTATGTAAATATTAGTACTGGTCATTAGGGCTATTATGATATTGTAAGATTGACTGTTACTATATAGTCAATCTTACAATATCATCCACTATTACTGTAGTGGTTGTGGCAGACCTTCAGTTGGTATGGGGTGACAACTGACTTGTGGCCTCTGAGTTTATGAGAACAAGAGCTTAATATACATAACAGTCATCAGCTGTGTATCAGTAATGGTCTGGTTCTGGCGTATTCAAATGTCTTTATGATGTTCGGAGCCTGTTGGGTTCTGTTGGACCTAACCATTAATTGCACCCACCTGGAATCCCAGGTCTAAATAAGTCCCCTACTGAAGGGTTGCAATGAAAACATGTTGCAGAACTGGATTTGAGATTAAAATACCCCTGGTGTTTAGTTTACTAACAGCCAAGAAATGTAGTAATGAGTGTAGATAGATGAAACCTTGTTTACGCACTCTGTGATGACATGTGGCTTTATATATGCAGATCCGGTTGGGTCACGTTCCCTAGTAAACCATGTACTTTGACTTTTCCACTCGACGTCATGTTTTATTGATTCACTTGATAATGTGCAACTTAACACCTTGGAATTTTTTTTTTACTCTAATTGAAATGAGATATTTCTCCACAGTGTTCTATCGTTTGAGACTTTTCTTTGGAATCAAGTACATTGCCACAAGAAATACATATTTCTGAAGGAACACATTTGATTCTCAGTAGGACATAGAAGCATTTTAAAACTTAGATGAAATGACCGTTAACATGGAATAATTGGATTTCCTTGTTTTTCTTTTTCTGCACCACTGTATGGTCTATTTTCTTAAGGCACAAAGGCTCATGATGCTGTTCATACTGTTGTAAAATGATTAGTATGTGTAAGCTGTGACTCAAAGTGAATATAAAATGTCTTGTTAAGTATTTAAAAAGGCTTTGCCAGGATTTCCTATGTAATGAACAGGCAGTTCACTCATACCAGTGTGTGGCAATGGATACAATCTGGTAACTCATCAATCTGTTAACAGTATCACAGTAAACAACACGTGCCAATACTTCCACACAAATTCTAAGATTTAGCAATGAGAAAATCTGCTTGAGAATGTTCTTCAGTTCATATACAGACCAGGCCACGCCAAATAGCAAATTAAGAAAAAATTATAGAAAGGGGGAAACAAAGACCTCTTGTGAACTTGTCCTAGATAAATGTAAAGTAAAACATGAAGATAATTGACATTTCAATTACAAAGATTTTTCATTGTGGACTTCCATACCTGTTACCATATATTGTATACTTTGACATCCGTGCATTTGTAACCATCTATGTAAAGTACAATTAGATGACTGAAAGTTATGGCAATAGATTTACAAAGAAATTGATAATATAAAAATCTAGATTCTTAGATGAACATTTACAATACTGTTACTCATTGATTTTTGAACATCAAATAGGTTAAACAAATACATCTCCAAATAGGCCTTTTATATTCATAGCTAGTGTTTTAAAATGATTCACCAAGGAGATTTTGAATCCATTTAAGATCTGAAAGCCACATTACTAGCAAAGTTGTTGAAATGTCAATGGTATTAACTAATGGCAGTCCTACTCCCCAAAACATATGTCTGGTGTGATTCACAAACATTCCTGGAAATCTCACAAAATTGTCTTGAGTTTAACTTTTGTGTGACTATTTTTAGCTAGCAAGAATTTTCTTCCAGTTGACCCGTCATCATATCATAACTTACAATGATTATTACTTTAAACATTTAACAAAAAAATTGTTCCTTGAATATGTTTACATTGGAAGTAATTTTGTTTATAGGTGCTACACATGAAATGGGTTGAACTAAGTAAAATGTTCTTGTAATACAATTAGTGTTGCACCTTATAGAATGGTGTCGTAAAATGACAGTGTTAGTAGTCGAATGGGGAGGTTATTAGCAAACAGTTTTATTAAACCAATTTCTTTATTTAAATCAAAAGTGAACATAGGCATACATGTTACCCTGCTATTTCTAAAACGTAAATGACAATAATACATCATATGGGGAACTTTCTCAGAGCTAGGAGGACAATACATAACTATAGGCCTATATGAAGAGTGAAAGAGGGAAATTGTTTGTTTTTTATATCACTTAAAACTTTGTGACAGACATTAGTCTGAATGTATGCATAATCTAATGTAGGCCTACTAAATATGTACAATGTTACCACCAATATTAGTTACAGAAGCCATACATTTTCGCACCATTTCTTTTTCTGAACAGAATCAGCATTGTTTTAGACGGAGTCAGATGTTTTAATATACAGTTACATCTAGAAATAATTGGACACTAACACAAGTTGTTTGGGCTGTGCACCAAAATATATTCAAGTTACAGTTAAATAATGAATATGGGCTTAAAGTTTAATTTTCGGGACTTCACATCCATATTGGAAGAAGAGTTTAGGAATTACAACTCTAATGTGTAGCTTCTTTCAAGGGGCCAAAAGTAATTGGACAATTGACTAAAAAGTTGTCATGGACAGGTGTGGGCTATTCCTTTGTAATTTCTACATCAATTAAGCAGGTAAAAAATCTCGAGTTGATTCCAGGTGTGGCATTCACATTTGGAAGCTGTTGCTGTGAACCCACAACATGCAGTCAAAGGAGGTTTCAATGTAAGTGAAACCGGCCCCCATAGGCTGCAAAAAATTATATCCAAGACATAGCAGGAACATTAGGTGTGGCCAAATCAACAGTTTGGTACATCCTGAGAAAAAAAAAACACTGGTGAGCTCTGCGCGACAAAAGGCCTGAATGTCCATGGAAGACAGTGGTGGATCATCATAGGATCCTTTCTGTGGTAAAGAAAAGCCCATTCACAACATCCAGCTAAATGAAGAACACTCCAGGAGGTAGGCATATCATTATCCAAATCCATCATAATGAGAAGACATCATGAGAGCAAATACAGAGGGTTCACCAGAAGGTGTAAACCATTCATAAGAATAGAAAGACCAGATTTTGCCAAAAAACATCAGAAAAATCCTGCCCAGTTCTGGAACAGTATTCTTTGTACAGATTAAACTAAGACAAACCTGTACCAGAATGATGTGAAGAACAAAGTATGGAGAAGGCTTGGAATACTCACATGATCTAAAGCATACCACATCATCTGTAAAACACATAGGGGGCAGTGTCATGGCATGGGCATGCAGGGCTTCCAATGGCACTGGGTCACTAGTGTCTACTGATGATGTAACATAAGACAGACGCAGACAGATTAATTCTGAAGTGTACATGGGTATATTTTCTGCTAAGACTCTGCCATACTGCGAAAGCAACCTAGGAGTTTTCAAAGGCAAAGAAGTGGAATTGTCTGCCATAGCCAAGACAGACACCTGATCTTAGCCCGATTGAGCATGCATATCACTTGCTGAAGACAACTTAAGGCTGAAAGACCCATGAACAAACAACATCTGAAGCCAGCTGCAGTAAAGGCCTGGCAAAGAATCACAAAGAAGGAAACCCAGGGTTTTGTGATGTCCATAGTTTCCAGACTACAAGCAGTCATTGTCTGCAAAGGATTCTCGACAAAGTATTAAAAAAACATTTTATTCATGATCATATTAATTTGCCCAATTACCTTTAAACCCCTGAAATAAGAGGACTGTATATAAAAAAAAAATCCTAAACGTTGCATACAATATTTTTTGTTCTAACCCTTGATTTAAAGCTGAAAGCCTGCACTTCAATTATATCTCAGTTGTTTCATTTCAAATCCATTGTGGTGGCATACAGAGACAAAAGTATGAAAATTATGTCAGTGTCCAATTATTTCTGCAGTCAACTATATTTCTCCATAATTGTGTACTTTCTAATTCCATAGGTTTTTTTTTCCACTTAAAATGTGCATCCCACACTTTGATGTCTTTATTTGTCCTGTCAGTTTTTAATTCCTTCCCTATATCCAAATAACTGCACAGTAAGGATTGCCTGCACATCAAACTTTTATTTCACCTTTACTGCAGGTCATTTAGACTGCTCTCTGAAATTGACGCATCATGTTCCCAAATGAAGGCACCTTTTTTTTTGGCCTAAAGAGTTTGTAGTATACTAACAGAAAGCAGTCCAGGCATCTTGGTAAGTGCCCATCTCCTCTCTTGGCCCATCAATGCTTGGAGAGATTTCTTCTGGTAGGTTTGATTTCTCTTGTGAGGTGACATCCAGAGACTTTTGTGTATCAACCTTCCCATTCTCAATTGAACAGTTTTCTTGTTCTGACTCACTATCAGATGAGTCAATAGATATGGGTTCTGTGTAAGTACTTAGCTTGAGGGTACAGTTAATTGTCTCGCATTGCTTGTTTTGGTCTGTGTTAAGTGCTGGCTTAGACTTAAAGGCTTTCTCAACAGAGGTGACAAGGACCTTGGTTTTCTCCTCAAAGTCCATGTCATGCTTCACTCCCTTCAGTGCCTGCATGTCAAAGCCAAGTAGCACTTTCCATTTTCTGGTCTCACAGTCTTTCTCACACGATCTTCGTCGATTAGCGAAGTGACTGGCAATGTCGGATTTCCAGAGCCACAGGCTCGTAGACAGCTTCTGTTCTTCCTGTGAAGTTATATAAGGGCGACGATTGAAATAGGCTGTAAGGAAGGCTTTTCGTGCCTCATAGGTTTTGTGCTCATAGCTTCTGGGGTCCAAAACTAGATCCGTAGCCTGCCCTGGCTTGTTCATAGTCATGGGGGAAAATCCAACATCATTGTTCATCTTCATCCTCTTGGAGTCAGACATGGTTTGGGTGGGTGGTTGACGCTTCAAGAAACCTGCACCAGAAGAGTTTAGTGTCAAGGAAGACTTTGGTCCCAGGCCTTTCTGGGCCAGGCCCACAGCTCGGCACTGCACAAGGTGCAAAGTGATCGTGGAGGCAACCATGTTGCTAGTGTACACACCCAAACAGTGGATACACTTGTAGGTCATCTTCTTCTCAACAGGGTGCATTGTCTGAAGCACTTGGTGTCGTTCCCTCAGATGTTGTGCCAATGCATCGGAGATTGGACCCTTGAGGATGGTAAAGCACAGTGGGCAAAGGGTTTTGCCAACCTCATTGTTGCCAGACATAGTGGCTTGACTTCTGGCCAACATTTCATTCTTTCTTTCTGGCATCTTTGAAGACAAACCCCTCAGTGTAGTTTGGAAGCTGTTCTGAGTATGGGAAGCCATTGACTGCTCCTGGGCAGCAACAGGTTCCTTCATGTTATAAGTTATAACAATGAGCTGTATGATTTTGTTTTTAGCCTGCCCAATTGTGAGGTCAAAGGTAAGCGGGGAAGAGGCTGGAGGACCAACAAAATCATCTGAGTGAGCCTGTCCCACATGATCCAGCATTTTCTCCACATTATTGAAGCTGGCATGACACTGTGGGCAGGTTAGTCCATGGATAAGCATGTGGTTTAGCAACGTGTCACTGGGCAGATATCGGTTGCAAAGCAAACACTTACTAGTGAAGTTGTGGATCTTCATGATGTACTTAGCAATTGCCCATACCTTCTTAGCTTTGTGTGCTTTCTCAAAATGAGCACTGTACAGATTTTCAGGAAAGAGCTCATTGCAGACGGTGCATATCTTCCACTTCTGCGTTTGGGATGTAAGACTAGCGTTGGTACCAGAAACCTGCATTCCTGAAGGTGATGTTAGGTTATTGGATAAGGAAGACACTCTGCCTTCTCCCAAACCAGTATTGCCAGGAATGGACAAACGCTGGCCAACCACAGAGGACTGACTGGTCAAATTCTTCAGTCCAGAAGGCCCCTGCTTTAGATGGGCCCCCACCATATGACTGACCTGTTCAGATGTAAGGGTACGACCCCCAGTCATCACAGAACCCTTTTGAGCTATCCCATAGCTTTGGGGCCTGGACACCACAACATTAGCATGTCCGATCATGGTTGTCACCTGAGAGCCAATGCGCTCATGATATTCAATTACATGCTGTACTAGCGCCTCATAGCTACGGGTTGAGAACTGACAGCGTTTACAAAGAATGTTGTTGCCATTGACAGCATTAGCCCCATTTTTGACTGATGTTTCTGAGACCATGGCAACATAGGGTGAGACCACATGCTGGAAGTGCTCCCTGTAGATGTGTCGGCGCACAACGTTGTACAGAGGGTCCCGGTAAGTACATTTCTTGCAATAGTACATTGCCCTCTCCACTTTGTTATTAGGCCCCACAGCAGACCCCTGGTAAGATCCCAGACCCTGACGCGCTGCACTGGATATGTGGAAGACCTTCACGTGTGTTTCCATAGTCTTCTTGCTGGCCGTGAAGGTGCAGTAAGGGCAGTTGAGCAAGATGCGGTTCTCAAAGTTGTGCCTGTGAACATTTCGGAAGTGGTTCTTGTAGCCTGAGTAGTACTTGGAAGAGAAGTGACACTCTGTGCAGCAGAAAGGTTTTGACCGGTACTCCTGTAAAACACACAAATACACAGGAGTTTGAGAATGTCACCCAAAACTAGTTCATGTTTGTCAAAAACAAAGAAATGTAACATTTGGTCACTGTTCCAACCTCTGACAACTGTCCCTCAAAACATAATTCCCCATTAATGATATGATACACGCTAGTAGCATTCATAACCTGACAGGTTTTTACAAATTCATAACATACAAATTTGGCCGTCACACACACACACACACACACACACACACACTCTTTGGAAACCAGATTGGATTCCAAGACCCAAGAGCGCCAAACACCTGCTCCCACACTGCGCTAAGTAATATGTTGCCCAAAGATAGAACTTGTGTGTTCCATCCAATCACCTTCTATGCATCAACTCTGCAACAAATTAACAGAGCAAAAATAGCATACATCTTACCTGTCACCTTGATATCTAACATATATTGAGCTAATTTATATTTTCTCGATATATTAGGTATTAGCTTTTGCTTGGTAAGCAGTGTGACAGAGCTAGTTTACTAACAAGCAGAGTTAGCAAACAATGGAATAAAAGCATAATTGTTGTTTTAAAAAAAAACTCCAACAAGCTGTGAATTTCAGGAAGTACAACAGCAGGTAGAACTTGTGTACTTTAAATTAGCCATTTGAACCATTTCTGGTTTTGCCATAGCTCTCAATGCCTTTAATCCCTGCTAGCATTCTGAGGACCATGTTTCTCGGTGCAGTTTTCTAACTCTGGGAGTAAGAGTACTGCTAGTTTTCCATGTCTAAGTGAGTAATTTGAAAAAAACGGAACTGGATTGAAAAACACTTTCCAAGAGCTTGATGAGAGCATATATTTTGTGTTTATGCATACAACCTTTCTGCAAAAGCACAAAGTGAGTAGGAACATTCTCAGTAACTAGTAAGGTTGTACCCAACAAAAAAAAATGTTCTGAAAAGAGACAGAACATGTTTTAATAAACTGTCAGGGGACTGCATTCAGAAACACTTCCCAGAGACCCTTGAAAATGTTTCAAGAGTGTACTAAAATAAGTCGACAGGCCAAAGGTGCTCCCTATATCTTAACACTTCATCATTATTAAATTGATGAATTTGTTTCTGTTTTAATCCCACTGCTGCATGCAATGCCCCAGTTATTTTGGTTCCATTGAGTACTACTTCACTCAGACATTAGTGTCAAACCCAAAGTTCTCCACTTCACCCATTAAACTGTGACTACCTCATGAAGCTGGTTGAGAGAATGCTGAGTGTGCAAAGCTGTCATCACTGCAAAGGGTGGATAGTTTGAATACACATTTATTTTGATCCAAATCTTTTTTGGTTGCTAGATGTCTTCACTATTGTGGAAAGTAGTCTTAAATATAGAACTTTTGACTGGTACTGTATATACACGGCTCAAAATAAGGGAACACTTGGGTCTCGATGAACAAAATATATTTAAGTTTAAAATCTTTACTGTATGTTGTGTAATTTGTTTGGAACAAAAGGAAATAACAGTCAATGGAAACCAAAATCCCCGACCGACTGAGGACTGTATTCAAACTCAACGAAAATCAAACTATACAATTGAAATCACAGGCCGTTTCCAACTTGGGTGAATTTCATCACAGCAACTCATAATGTGATTCGGTAGTGTGTATGGCCCCCGCATGCACTCCCCACAACGTCTGGGCATGCTCCAGATGAGACGGGGGATGTTGTTCTAGGGACCTCCTCCCAGACCTGGATAGTTTGTTGTGCTACTAGGCGGCGTCAGTTGCACCAATACATAAACTCCCCAGAGGTTCTCAACTCTTTAAACTGCTGCTAGTGTACAGTGTTATGTATAATTTTTTTTAACTTCTTGCTATATTTTTGCAGTGTAAAACGTTCTTTTTATTCTCACTACATAGTTGTAATATGCTATGCCACTATTCATAAGCTTATTACACTAATTTGTATCTATAATATTCAATAATTCCTCCAAATTGCTGCTAGTTTACTACTGTTATGTATATAACTGCCATACTTGCCATATCTACTGTGTTCAATAATACTACTCAGATTGTTGCTAGTTTACAGTAGTCCTTTTAAAGAAAATTGTTGCTAGTATACAGTGTTACTACATAGTCGAGTGCCATGTCACAATAATTCTACTGTGCAGGATGATGCTGTGTTTCAGGATGATGCCTTCATCATCCAGCAACTGCCAACACACTCTGGGCCCACTGCACCAGCTTAAGGTCTGACGATGGATCTGAAGACTTCATCCGATACCTAACAGCAGTCAGGGTACCATTAGCTAGCATGCAGAGGTCTGTGTGACCCTTCAAGGATATGCCTCCCCAGACCATCACTGACCCACTGCCAAACTGGTAATCCTGGAGGATGTTGCAGGCAGCATAACATTCACCATGGCGTCTTTGGCGTCTTTCATGTCTGTCACATGTACTCAGTGTGAACCCGCTCTCATCTGTAAAGAGAATGGGACCCGCCAATTCTGGTGTTCTCTGGCAAATACCAATCAAGCTGCACAGCTACTGGGCTACTGGTATGCAGGTCATTTTGTAGGGCTCTGGCAGTGCTCCTTCTGTTCCTCCTCGCACAAAGGAGCAGATAGCGGTCCTGCTGACGGGATGATGCACGTCAACAGCCCTGACCAGCTCTCTTCGTGTAATGGCCTGTCTCCTGGTATCTCCTCCATGCTCTTGAGACTGTGCTGGGAGACACAGCAAACCTCCTTGCGATGGCACGTATAGACGTGCCATCCTGGAGGAGCAGGACTACCTGTGAAAGCTGAATGGGCTGCAGGTACCACCTCATGCTACAATAGCGACAACAACACTAGCAAAACACCTAGAGAAGAATCAGTCAGGAAGGATAAGAAGAGCAATTGTCTGTGGCCACCCAAAAAAATGTTTGGGGGGTTTTCTTGCTGTTGTCTTTCCAGTGCACCTACTGTCACTTTCATTTGCACCAAACCAGGTAACATACATTCACAATCGCTTATGCTTCCTAATGGACAGATTGATATCCCTGAAGTTTAATTGACTTGGTGTTATATTGATGATTACATATTCCCTTAATATTTTTTGAGCAGTGTATTTTACAGATCAGGAAAAGTTTCCTTAATTCCCACAACCTGTGAGACCTAAACAAACATTCCCCTAATTTCCAAGAATCCAAATGTGCTAGGTGCAGGTGTCAGACATAAGACAGATGCCATCAGGAGGAACAATGCAATTGGTTGTCAAATTCTGACACTGTCTTCTGGATTGGTAAATTATCTAAGGATTCACCTGTGTTTTGGAGAATGATGAATCCCATGAACAAAGTTCCAGGCCAACAGTATTTTTCACGTAGTTCTCATCTGGGCAAAATTCTTTGAGGTCCTATGAAAGAGAAGAGCAATTTGATCAGAATTCTCAATTGTATCCTGGATGTTGTAAAATTGGAGTATGTTTATTAGACTACCACCACAATGCTTTAATGGAGCATACTACAAAATATGAATGAAACAGCATGGGCACATACTCTTTTTTGTAACCTTATAATACCAGTATATATATTGGCTGAATATATTCTCTTTCACAGCATTAATCTTAGTTAGGTGCTCAGGGAAATAACTTTTACCTTGTTTTCTCTAGGAAACTTTTGGCAACTGGTCATTTACTCCAACCACTGTGATACCTTTTTTTTTAACCATTATTTCAGGTTAGTATACTAAAAACGAATTCAAGTTTTCCAACAAAACCGTTGCAATAAAGGTGACATTTCTTGACAGAATAACAGGTTTTAGAATGTTGTTGTCTTGGGATTAAACCCAGCAGCTTTTCGTTTACTGGCTCAATACATCTCACTAGTAGGCTACCCTGTGATAGGAAACCGTTACGATAAAGCACACAAGGCTCACCTCTGCTTGTTCCTTGCAGTATTCCAGTCCAATGTCGCTAAGCGCCTTCTTCACCTGTTTTCTCGCTCTTCGTATCCTAGTAAGGTTGTTCACAGGGAGTTGATACATCTTTCCAGTCTGCAAGAATCATGAATAAAATCAGGGACAAATCTTTTGCTACTACTCATTTCGAAACCACTGTAGCCTGCTCAGCCGGAATTGTGTAAAAGTGGCAGCAATGTATGTCAGTATAACTAACATTTGCGTTAGTTGCGACGACATGCAATTGACCTAAGATCATAGAACGCACGCAGCACTGATGGCACACAAATGATGGGATTTCAAGTTTGTAAACAAAACTACTTATTTGGTTGTCCACATTCAATGTTTTTGTTTTGTTAACTAAGACACTAACGAAACTAATCTATGGGCCTAAATAGCTAAGCAGTTTGACTCTAAACTAGCGTGTCTGCGGCAAGCTAATACTAGGAACATTTAGCTGCTGGTAGTAGCCACCCAGGATGGGACAACTTGGCTTAACTGTGCAAGTTAGGCTTAGGAAATATCTAGATAGCGTAGCTATGTCTGGTTAGTTAACATCGTTATATTGTCAAAGTTGGCCCTTTTTTAAAGTGAGAGTGCAAAGTTTACACAATCTCGAAATCGTGCAAAACAGCTTGGTAGCATAATTAGCTAGTTAGCCGTGCATTGTTACCTTGAACACTGTAGCGCATCGTTTTAGCAGCACTCTGGTCTAAAATGCTGGAAGCCAGCACGCTAACTAGTGAACTTAGTCAACGAACTAAATTTTTCTTACGGTTAGCTTGCCACTATCCATTTTGGAAACTGAACTAGTTTGCTGTAATATTTAAGGTAACAAAACGTTATGAATTTACGTACTATGAAAGAAAATGGACACAATGGATGTTTGCTAATCAGTTAGCAACTGAAGTCTGAGGTTAATGTAGGCTTCAGTCGTATCTGGAACAAGAGCGGGCTAGCAAGCATTTAAGGATGTATTAGTAGCATTCTAAAATTCCCGTTAGCTGTATATAAAGCAGCAGTTAGTCTTCATACAGTGCCTTAACACAAAAACAGCTCTAAGACAGTGCTACGGTACATTAAAATATAGAAGGTCCTGAGGCTGAGCTCACGTCAAATAAAAGGTCAGTAAAGATAGCTAGCCTGGCATGTGTATTAGTTGCCTCAGTACTTGCCGTTGCCAAGATTAGTTAGCTATAATAGCAAAGCTAATTATAACATGTTTGAGTCTCTCTCCAACAAATCTTACCTTGTATGTCTGCGAACACAAATACGCTAATACGGAGAGCCCAGATTTTAATCTGACAGTATACCGAGATTGGCTAGGCTAGCTAACAAGTTACGCGTTTACTCGCTATCTGGCAGAAAACTGAGTCCAACTCAATGATGTGATGCAGTTGTTGTTCGTCCTCACCAAGCCGGTGCTGCCGCTAAGTTAGCTAACGCGTTGGCTGAATCTGTATGGCACCTGACTGCGATACGCATTACATTAGCTAACTGCTAATAACCAAAATATGTGGGGTACATGCTAGTGCATATTTGACAGCATACATGGCACAATAGACTTCAATTACGTTAATCATCAATCTTTTCTCTTGAATGTTCCCAACTAGCTAAGTAACCCCAACCTCAATACAATCCAAAATGGCGAGGAAAAAAGGACGGAAGTGAATGTTTGGAGAGAGAAGTTATCAATTGATACAATTTTTTCTCTGAGATTGGTTCTATCCTTAGCACAGAGTACCTAATTGTTTAAAAAGTCGCAACTGTGTTTCTTGGGCGTAAAACAAAAGTAATCAAAAGTATAATCATTTCTATCCACAGGCCATCACTCGGATGAACAGGCAACTTCAGTCACTTAGTGCCAGACACAATCCCTGCATAACCACACAATAACTCTGACCCTAACACCCCCCTGTCTACCACTTATTTTAAAACATTTTGTCATCCTGCAATTCAGTGTTGTTCATACTGTATATATATTGTATATATCATATCCACCTACCTCATGAACATTACACCTGCACTAAAATGATTTAATACTTCCAGAATTGTTTGCACTTTGCTATATATATATATATATATATGTCAGATCCACTGTCATTACATAAATAATAATTCCTGCACAATAATATTTATTTACAGCATCCTTTACACCCTGCTCATTGCACTATTGTCCCAAAAGTCTTACTATGTGTATTTATTTGTACTGTATATTGTAGTCGGTGACACTAGTTGAGTGTCTTTTGTTTAAGTCTTTTATGAGTAAGCACATCGTAAGTCTGTATAATCCAGAGTCAAATTCCTCATATGTGTACACATACCTGGCGAACAAAGCTGATTCTGATTATATATTCAAGACCCACCCACAACAATCCAGGACAGGTGAGTCAGTGGGCTGCCGTTGAAGACTTCAGCATCCTGACTCAGTGATGCCGTTTTGAAAGGCATTGAAATCTCTTCCTAGATTTGCTGCTGTACATCATTAATTAACAGGCTTAAACTACAACTGAGAGATCTACAACAATGGATGCTCAACGACAAAGCTGGGTTGGGATACGTTTTATTTTGACTCCTAGGAAATAGGAAGCAGAGTACAGATTTCTTCGTATGCTACCAAGACACGATAGCTTTTACAGAGCCTTTTAGCGATTCCTATTTTTGTGGATTTGGAAGGCACTTCTGGTCACCCCAGTGGTTCCATGACTTCCAGCACAACTGTGCGAGGTCCGGTCATCACAAGCCTGCTGACCTGGCTGTAATCCAGGTTAAGAACATTTTGCCCATTCACCTGGCACACAAACTGATGAACCTAGGCATACAGTATGGATCATGGGAGAATATCAATTTTTTTATTTATTTATTTATTATTATAGGGTGTATGGTAACTCATTGTGTGTGTTTGTGTTACCTTAACACCTGAAGCAGCAGCAGGGCTTCCAGGATCAACTGCCTGTACGTAAACTGGGGCCATACCTCTGACCACAAAGCCCCAGCCTACTGCATCTCCCATCACCTAAAATGTTAATCCACTACTATGAGGGGACTGTAGAAATGTTGTATTTTACACAGATACAAGACTAAGAAGATACAGGTAGGTATTCGATGTGTACTGTCGCTCACCGTCAACACTCTCTTGATATAGGGTGCACCGGGTGTCAGGAGCTCCTCACATGTCACATTTCTCTTAAGCACTGTTAAAACGGATATACAGTTTTCATTTAAGTATTGCATTTTTTTATCAATAGCATTGGTACACCATGTTGCCCTCAAGTAGACTGCAAGTTTCCTGCAACAATAGGTCCAACTCAATATTTTTTTATTTTGAAAACATGTTTTGGCACCAATTGCCTAACAGAAATGAAATGTTCAGTAAGTCTATGTAACATATTGAACCAAACAAATTGTCGTATAGGAACAAATGAACAATCTGACCTGATTTTGGATTGCACCTCACCATTGGTGCAGAGGAGAATGTGGCAGGGGGTATATATCCAATCGAACGTATCTGCAGGGAGTTTAAACTGCTTCGACCCACAGTGGATATCAACTTCAATGGCTTATTGAGCTGCACTGTCATGAGAGACCAGACATAATAGCATATAAAGCTAATCTATTCCTTTACAGGCAACCTAAGTACATATGTATTTTAGCAATCTGGATTTATGTTTTCATTTACCAGAGTCAAATCCACTGCAGTCCTCTTGTGGGGTGATCTTGTTCAGGACAAATGGGCTGTCATCATGGTTGTCCTCCGGGGCCTGCCCTGACACATCTTCCTCTTTCTCCCGCTCAGTTTCATTCAAGAGTTCAGACAGGCGGCGCCGGCGGCGGAAGTTGATACAGAACTTATACAATGAACCACTGTCAAAGAAGTTGTGTTTCTTCGCCACTGAGGGAGGGGAAGATGGAAATTGGGAAGAGATGGAGAAAATAATATATGTTCTTTGTTTTGAACTATAAGACATTAGGGGATGTGGTATATAGCTATTGTTCTTAGGCAAGACACAACGCAGAGTTTCTGAACACAGCCTTTGGCAGTGGGATGTTGGCCATACACCAAAAAACACTAGAGATGTGTTATTGCTATTATTAATTTCTGACGCAATTAGTAGAACATTCAGAAGTAATTGTTTGTTATCACCTTATACTGGTGTCATATACGATGGCTTTCAGCCCACATGCATTCTAGGTTCGAACTTGGTGATATTGCTAAAGGGAATTTGAATAGACAACCAAGTGTAAGGCTAGGGAACCAGTATTACCTCCAATGGTATGAGACAAAGGTTAGATGGTAGCATTTCTTACCATGCTGAATGATGCCGTGCTCCAACAAGGTACGACACAGCTCCAGACCCTGCCGCCGGCACTCTGTTTCTCCATTCTGTAGCAACCAGTCGATGAGTTGACAGCCAGGGAACGAGCGCTGATATGCAACACCCTGCTCCTCCCGTAGTTGCAGAATGGAGTCTTTATCAGTTATTAGACTGCAGAACAAACACAGTTAAAACATGGAATATCCATCTTATACTAGTGACACAATCACAGTTACACAAAAAATGTGTACACAATTGACAACGTTTACATTTTTTATTTATAATCATCCAAACCTGGAGATACTGAGAACATAACACAGAAATGCAGCTACCTTTTTTCAGGGGCCATATACAGTGAATTATCAAACATCTGCACACTATTATTGAAAATTCTGCTTCTGTTTAGGAAAAGGCTGAAATCAAGAATATGTACAGTATATTCCTTTTTTCAAGCCATTTGTGGGTTTGGCTGTGTGTTTCAGGTTCTTGTTGAAAGGTTAATATCCTTCATGTTGAAAGGTAAAATTCCTCACTAACTTAAGCTTTCTAGAAGGCAACAGGTTTTGAACCAAAATATACTGATATTTGGAGCTATTCATTTGGCTTTTTATCCTGAGAGTCCTTGTCCCCTCTGATGAGAAGCAGCCCCTTTGCATGATGCTGCTCCCACACTGCTTGACATTGGGTACTGTTTAGTTTGTATGATCAGCTCTGTTGGATTTGCCTGAGCATACACACAAAAACTACATTTGGGAGGGACCTCCTGATGTTTACAATGTCCTGGTGGAACTGTTTTCCTTCAACTTTTTAATGATGTTCTTCCCACTGTTCTATGATACATGTAATGCCTGTGAAATTATCTTATGCTCCTTTCCATATCAGGAAAGGATATGGACACAAGATCTCATAGATATTTAATTAGCTCCTTGTAGACCATGGCTATTTCTGCAGTAGACAACCGAGAAACATTCAAGGAAATCCTACATAACAACAACAAACTATTTTATTAGGACTAATCAGATTGACTTCAATTGATGTAAGGAAATTGATAAATTACCTTTGTATATGATTTGGAATGTGAATGGCTGCATCTGAATGCAGTTACAATCCTGATTATAAAGGGTGAATAAACTTATGCAACCAAGGCAGTGACAATTTGATGACAAAATATCAATTTGTTTTCACTTATGTTGTTAGTTATAATGTCATATTTTAAAGGCAAAAAAGTCTGACATGATTTGTCTTGATTTCAGACATTACATATCAAACACTACATTTTAGATAAGGGTTTGTAGAATATTGATATATAAACAGTGTATTCTGTATTCTGTAATGTCTCTGCTTCTTTCTACGCTAAGCTTTTCTTCTTCAAGGGCACATGTTCCTACCAGATAGAACCCCCCCAGAGTAAACAAAGTAGTTCTTACTGTTCATAAAGTTGTTGTCCACGAATGAAGACCTTCACCTCTGTGTTAAATGGAAATGTTCCATCGTCCTGACAGAAACGGTACAGCAATTTTGCATCCTTGAATATAGGGCACTTGTCACAAACTAAAGAGATCAGAGTTGGAGGGAGACAAAGAAAACATGTCATGAGAGTGACTTCACTCTCACCCTACTTAATAACATTTAGATCTTACATATTAATGTTAGTTTATTTGAAAATCTCCTAGCCTCTTATTATACCTGATGCCTGGGTATAATAGGTATTGGACATAATCTTGGAAAATACTCCCACAATGTATTTGATCTCCCCTGAGATATTACTCTGGTGCCCTACCATGGTGCACAATGTCATGGTCCATCAGGTGTTGCATGAGGCAGACTGCCGTTGCCCGATCAGGGGCTTCCTTGTGGCTGATTAGCCAGTCTGTAAGCTCTTGGGCCACAAAGCAGTTTGGGTAGGTGCGCAGATGGTACCTCCGGTCCTTGATCAATTTGCCATCATGTAGCCTTAACCTTGTAGTGAAGGGAAATGTATAACAGGCTGCTATAACCGATATATACATGTATAAGAAAATAAATAAAACATTCATTTAATAAATGTCAGGTATGACGTTTCTGTATGAGATAAAAAATATGGTCAGTGGAAAATATGATCAGTGGAAAATAAAAAAATACAATATGTGAACCTCTTTAAAATTTGAATTAAGTTTCAGATTTCAACACAACATTTAAACAGTTACATACATAAAACCAAACATTTCTTTTTTGCCTTTCTCTAGTCCTCTCTTCCATACCTTAGTTGTTCTCCAGCAATCATAACTTCTGCCTTGTGAAGTCTGGCCATTGCTTTTCTGTTAATGCTGCCTCCCATTTTCTCCATGTTCTTTTACTGAAGCTGGTCTAAAAAGAAAGAGCTATGTTTACCAAATAACCCGTGCCTTGTAGCAGCCTTTAACCATGTGGGTTAGGTGTTGTATAAACAGACACAGGCGTAAAGGAAAAGATGCTTATGGTGTTTAGAATAACTGAAACACTCATTCTGATGAGTTTATTTCTAAAAAAATATTGATGTAGAGAAGGCTTCAAGAAAGTACAGTGTGTGATGAACTGAGAATTTCACAAGAAAATATGATCATACTTACTTGGTCAAGGTTACTGTAAAAAACCCATGATTCAAATTAAATTATAATAATATTTAAGGAATAAATTACATGGCAGCAATAAAACAAAGATGCCTCCCTAGCTTACAATGACTTTTCTGTATACTTTGAGAGGTAATCATAATACCTAATGCCACCTCAAGGGGTCAGCATAGATCCATAAATAGGAAAGGTGGCTACACAGCAGAAACCCTTCAGTCGTTTAGAATGAACCTATTTCTAATTCTATAATCAGCCCTTTGTCCTTTTACATAGAATATACTGACAAATAATAACACACAAAACACAATTAGAATACAATAATTTATTTTCAATGGGCTATTGATGGATTACAGAGAATATAGACTATAGGTTTATTATTTGTTGTTGCGGATGCAAAATGCAAAACAGCTCTAGAATTCTTGAATTATGTTATTGCATGATGGACCTCTATTTGAATATAATTGATATTCTCCAGATCTAAATGTTACTTTAAAACCATGATAGTTTTGTGATATATGGAAATTCAGATAGTCATTTAGGGTGACTAAATTATTATTTAGTAGCTGTACTAACTACACTACATCCTGCATATACTGCATCCTCCCAAACAGAATTAATATATTGTATTTAGTCCTTATATGGTTTGCATTTCAACATTAGTTCTGGGATGGTCCTTTACAAACAGTTTGAATAACCCCCTAGATTAAATTAAATGTCGAGGGTGTGTGTGAAAGAAAAAAATGAAATAAAGTACGCCACAGTAGCCTAGAAAACGTGTAGCCTATGTCTTTGCAGGTCTATGTAAAAAAATGTGGGCACCATTCTTCATTTAACCTCTGTTGGATTGTCAAAACACACACATCAGCTATTATGCAAATTACCCTCCTTGCCGTCTTTTTATTGGAGAAGAGCATGGAGGTGTAGTCTATCCGCGTGACATCATGCAACGGTCCTTTATGAAGAAAGTGCGCTCGCAAGCATAAACCAGCACAGCTACACACATGCAGAGCTATTGGCCCCGCCGTGGACTCAGAGCACCTTTCTTCGGTCCGATTAATCGCTTACTGTATGTTGTTCTAAGAAAGTTCTTTATATGCTTTTGGGAGGAGAACGATTTCTTTCACTTTTTACGCATGTGTGTTTTCGCTGTAGATTTCATATAACGGATTTACTGTCTGTATGAAACGTCTTGTCAACAGTTAATCGAGTTTTTCTCAACTCCAAATCAATCTAGTTAACAGTGAATTTGTCGTAAGTGACCGCATGAGAAAATAATAGTTTCGGGACGCTTGGAAGTGGCCTAGACACCTAGAAACAGGAAAGAATGACCGCCGAATCGCATTCAAATCTAGGTCTGCCGAAAACACCATTGGAATATGTCAGTGAGTTCGATTTGATGAAGTTCGATGTGAAGAAGGAGACGATGCAGGGGGGGATCGACCGCTCATTCATTGGGCCATGCAGCCAGCTCCAGAGACCGGACTCAGTCTCCTCCACCCCGGTCAGCACCCCTTGCAGTTCAGTTCCCTCGTCACCGAGTTTCAATCCGGGTGAACTGAGAAACCCCGATGATCTTTACTGGACGCCAAGCAGTGGTGGTTATTCTCAGCAAATGTATCCCCACACTTTTGGCTTGACACCTGAGGACGCAGTGGAGGCCCTCATTGGTACCACAGTCAATGGGCACCAACCAACACCCCACGGTCACCAACAGTCTCTTCAAGCAGAATTCGAAGGGTATGGGTTGGCACACCTCAACGGCCATGCCCAGCAGTACCAAGGACTTATCCGTCAACCAGACGCCCTCTCGGGTCACCCTGAAATGCAAGATATGCACTGCCAAAATCAATATCACCACAACAAGCACGACCTCGACAGCTCGGCTCCGCACTCACCCGACTCCCAGCTTAGTGCGCACCACCTCCATCAGCAGAATCGCCACGACAGACGACTCAATGTGGAAAGCGCTTTCTCGGACGACCAGCTGGTCTCCATGTCAGTGAGGGAGCTCAATCGGCACTTGAGGGGCCTTACCAAGGACGACGTGATGCGTCTGAAGCAGAAACGCCGAACCCTGAAAAACCGGGGTTACGCACAGTCGTGCCGCTACAAACGTGTTCAGCAGAAGCACGTTCTGGAGCACGAGAAGACCAGCCTGGTCACACAGGTGGAGCAGTTGAAGCACGAGCTCAACCGGCTGGCACGCGAGAGGGACGCATATAAAATGAAATGCGAAAAATTGACTGGTTCAAATGGTTACCATGAAACTGGTTCTACCAGTGACAACCCTTCCTCGCCTGAGTATTTTATGTAAGTTTATTCTTTGTACCTGCTACCAAAGTTATTTTACTGATTTTATTGATAGGCTTATTTGTTTTAACAATATTATTAATTTCATACCAGTTCTTATTGCAGACCTATCATCCAATTCAGCTTTTAAAATTGTTAAAATAATGTCAGATTTCTAATGCATCTATAATCAATCATGCATGCTGGACATGTATGGAACCGTCTATTTAGTAGGCCTAAACTTAACTGTTGTACTTTGTCAGCCAGAAAATATTTGAAATAGTTTCTCCAAAAGTTACTTTGTTTAAGTGAATAACACGTCTGGTTTATGAAATTACATACACAAATAATGATATTACTTTTAGCTTCATATACTAGGCCTATACTCTCAATTTTGTCTTAAATTGATTCATCCTTCAAACCACTTCTACATAATTTCCCTTTTTTGTTAAAATGTTCACCCAAGTGTTATTCTGTGTTAATTCTACTTATCAATTCAAGAATGAATGCTTGGGTGATGTTGATGTATCTCCTTGTGCTAGCTAGATATCCTTTTATGTCATTTTACATTTTGAGGAACTGGTTCTGCTGGCCAGATGTGGTTAATGTTTTTTGTTTTTCTTTCACATACATTTTTGTTACAGTAATTGTACAATAAAAAAGAGCTAGATTTTTTTAATATATCATTGATGCATCATAGCCTGCTAATGCCCATCATTGTTTTGTTACCTGTCCAGCTATGTTGAAATATTTTATTATCTGCTTTAGACTTGTAAAGATCAATAAAGCCATTAATACTGTACTTCTATTCAGCGACTTTGTGTTTTATCTGTAACAATGTTTGGACTCACATATACACATTTTCCTGGTCACCTATGTATGATTTTTTAAAATAATTTTGATCAACTAACTGATTACACTAATAAAGCATGGAAGCCATTTAATCATATTTTGTTTTCTGTTTACAGAGGAAAAGTATTGCTTTATGTGGCCATATTGTAACTAGCAGTATGATAATTTATGTTTTTCATGCCTGTCAGAAAGAGAAGTGCAGCTTAACAGGCAGACAATGTAAATAAAACTGTCTTTTAATAGGCCATTTATAATCAGGTAGACATAATCCTACACTATTATACACAATCACCTGTGTGCAATAAAGAGCAATGAAAGTCCCCAATGCACAGTACAATATAAAAAGTTATTGGAACTGCATGAGAGAGACCTTTTTAATTGCATTCATGGGGGGTTGACTTGATATAAAAATAATAGTTCATTTAAACACTCTCGGTAACAAATAACTTCATTCAACTCATGACAAATGAAAGTTTGAGTGTTTCTTTTTTTTCTCTGTGCTGACCTATGACCTTCATGGATGGCTGCTTCCTGAGGGACACCTGGATGTGAAGCCACTGAAGGCTCACTGGCTGTGTGGTAGAGATAATATGAGTGGAAATCATGCTTCCCCTCTGCTCTCTTCCTCAGACAAACAGGTCATCTCTGCATTCATTAAAAGAGGAAAAGAGAAACACCAGCCACAGCAGATTGTTGTGCACTCGTCTTTTTATTGAACTTTTCAGGGTATTTTACATTCTAAATGTTCCACCCTTTTTTAGCCTATATAAGATGAAAGGAAGTTGTCGCCTAACTCCTTGCAAACAATTTGATAGTTTTTGTCTGCTTAATAGTGCCAAATGCCCAGAACCTACCATACTCAAATTACCAACGATGCAATTTATCTAAGAATGTTTTGTCATGAGATTGCATTGCATGGCATTCTGGCAATCATAAAACCATCATAAAATAAGATCTTAAAGTCCAATGTACATTATACAATCTCAAACAGTACAGCAGGTAAGCATTCAGATCCATTATGAAATGGCTTGGCATGTTTTTACTTTGAACTGCACCATGGTTTATCTTAACAGTAAAACATATTGAATGTACTGGTTCCAAACTATGAGCATATGCCATTTTATTTGACTGTTTTACATACAAATTTATACAATGAGGTTTTTGCAACTATACACTGGCTACATTTTATTTTAAATTCAAATTCACTGAATAAGCAAACACACTCAAATTGACTGATTGAACCTTGGCTCACTGTTCATTCCCTTAGTTTTACAGTTAATCTGAAAATGTTGATAAATTCCCAAGATATTTAAAATGCATAATCTATCAACGTGTACCTTTAGCAGCGAAGGTAATTACAATGTGTCCTGAATAAGGTTATGTAATGTGTAATAAAGTGAATCCAAAATGTACCCATTATGGACTATTAGTAGATACAATCACATTCTATCTGGGAGATATATTTTCAATAGATTAAAGATTGAAAAATGTGTTTCACCAGTGTTGTGTTCAGATGAGCAGGTGTGGTACTAATGTCTCTGACCTTTAACCTGCCTGACTGTGTTTTCTTCGGTCATATGACCTCACAGTGTTGACCTTACCCTCTGTGCAGTGTTTAAACTGCCTAAGAAACAGAGCACAGGTGCAAAAGTACTTTCCCACTGAAAACAGCAGGCAGATTCCCGGGAAGGTCACCATACGGCTCCGGGTGAGAATCAAGTGGTCTGCTTCTGGTGTCTTTAGGAAAAAGGCTTTAAGTTTAACACTTAAACTTGTTGATAACAAGGAGTCTCAATTCCCCAGGGTATTACCTGATGTAGTCTCAATGCCCCAGGGTATTGCCTGATGTAGTCTCAAT
>JACXGJ010000520.1:65986-120597 GCA_016801105.1 Esox niger | reverse complement strand
AAACCAAAATGAAACACACATCCGTGTGCAAACATTCAACATAAATAGGTTCCCCAATTGGAGGCAATAACGAACACCTGCCTCCAATTGGGGAAACCAAAGCACATAGAGATGGCTAGAGCCATCTCTTTTGGCCATGTCCTGACTATGGCCCCAGCCAGCGCAAAGGTGGCTAGGGGCATAGCCAGGACATGACATTCTTCTTGTCTTTTCATACATTTTGGAGGGATGACCAGTTCTTGGTAATGTCTCAGTTGTGTCAAATGTTCTCCTCTTGATGATGACTGTCTTCACTGTGTTCCATGGTATATTTAATGCTTTGGAAATTATTTTGTACCTTTTTCCTGACTGATATCTTTCAACAATGAGATCTCTCTGATGCTTTGAAAGCTCTCTGTGGACCATAGCTTTTGCTCTGAGACGCAACTAAGAAAATGTCAGGGAAATCCTACTAGAACAGTTGAACCTAAATTGTGATTAATCAGAGTCCCTTTTAATGATGGCAGATTTAACATGAGTTCGAATGTGATTGGTTAATTCTGAACACATCCCCAGTTATAAGAGGATGTGCACATTTATGCAACAAAATTATTATTATATAAGTATATATTTTTTCCCCCTCAAAGGTTTCAGTTTGTTTTTTAATTGAATTGAATCACATTATAGGTCATATTAAAAGTGGAAAAAGTTCTGACATAATTTATATTTGTTTCATTCTTTTACATCACAAAAACCTGGCATTTTAACAGGGGTGTGTAGACTTTTTGTTTACACTGTAGATGCACTCAAGATTTCACTCTGAAGCTGTGAATTACATTTTTGTGTAGAATCAACTGACATTCTACATTAATTACACACTGTTAAGGTGTCGTTTTGAAGATAATACTGACCTGAATGCCTACAAAGAAAAATACATCCTCCTCACAGAGATGGTCACAAGGCACAGGGGCTACACCTCTGTAGTAAGTACTAATGTTTTAAAAATAATGGGTTAGTTCTCTCTCTCGACTGTCTCTATTCCTTTTGCCATTCCTCCTCCCTCTCTCCACAGTTCACTGTCTCTATCTTTTTTTCTCTAATCTCTCTACCCCCTCATCTCTCTGTCTCTCTGTTCTCTCTCTCTTTAACCTCCATCTTTTACTCCTGCTATATGTGTATTGTATCTCACTCTCTCGTGCCTGGTCACATGTGTGGGCAGGAGACACAGCAGGGCTGTGGACTGGCTTTTTCTCCACTCCACTGTGCACTCACGATAACATGGCCCCTATCTGAGAAGGATCTATAATCCATGAACACAGTGATGTTCACTCTGTCTTCACTTTTCTGCCCCTCTCGTCCCTCTCCTCTGTTTCTTTCTTTCTCCTCCTCTCTCCTCTTCCTGTTTCCTTTTCCTCTCTCCTCCTACTCTCCTCGTCCAGTTCTCAGTCGCTACTGTAAGTTGATCTGGATAAGAGTCTGCTAAACTATTGTTGAATCTCCTTTTTTGTTATTTCGATACATACACACCACTACTACCCCTCTCACCCAACACTACTACCCCACTCTCCCACAAGCTACCTCCCTAATCCCAACATCTTTCTCACAGCCTCTTTTTCCTACTGATTTCCATATTTTTCCCTTTTCCCCAACTTCTTCTTCCTTCCTCTGCCCCCCTGCACCACAGCCTTTCTCCCCATCTGGGCTGAGTGGCTTTACCCTCCCTGTGGGTCGAATTGCAACGGGCACTCAGGCTCTTTTCAGACTCCCTTTCTTGCTCAATCATGAGCACTCTTCATGTTCACCCATCCCTGTGGTTTAAATTTAGAAGGCTGCTCCCTCTCACATGGGTGTTCTGTCTTGGTTAAAGCAATGAGATCTAAAAGTTAACCCCAGAGTGGACATGGTGTTTTAGTAAAAGCTTCAGTGAGAGGCCACTGACATGACTTCTTAATGTGGAACCCTCTACTGAATGGATGTTTCTAAACACAGATCCCAGAGACTGAGATTGATCAAATATGTAGCAGGTTATACTGAACAGCCAGGAACTTCCTAACCCACTTAATTCTTTCAGTTCCTTTCCATTCAGGACAGCCTGTTTTTCCCACTGAAGAGGTTATTTGGTGGTCAATTCATCATTCTAAAACTTCATTCAGTAATGATTCATTTGTTTCTGACTTTGTCACAACACCCCCAAAGGAAAAGTGGTGAATGTTTTACTGAATCTGTTTGTGAAAGGCAGTCTATCAGTTTGACCTTGACACTCCTGTGGATGTCGGTTTATTGTAACCAGTACTTGGTGATGGTGAACGCTTTATGTTTCAAATGATTAGGTTAAGCCTTGAAGCTCTACTGCAGAAGAACTGTATTTAACCATACAGGAGTTACATAAGAGAATGAAAAATGGGAAGAAAAGAGGATGAACCAGCAATAATGACATGGAATATTGTCTTGCATCTGATAAGAACATCAGAAGAGATGCTTAATCTCAGAAGGCAGTACTCCATACTTCATTTGATGTGCATCCTCGCTCTTATTTCTCTCTCTATTCCTCTCTCTCTCTCCTTTCCTTTCTCATAATGAGATGGTGTGGAGTGTGCGGGCGACCAAGCGCGTGTGTGTGTGTGTGTGTGTGTGTGTGTGTGTGTGTGTGTGTGTGTGTGAGAGACAGAGATAATGCCTTCTGAATGCAGGATGAATTCAGTCATCGGGCTCCGGCTGACTGGGGGTCGTTCGGAGTGGCGCACGGAGCGGACGAAAGAGCGTGCGTGAGACTACATAGAAGACCTCATCCTCCACTTTCTACCTTGCAGCCTCTCTTGCTTTCCTTACCCCCCCCTCCCATTGAACAGAGAGGCAGAGAGAGAGAGAGAAGTGAGGGAAAGAAGATAGACTCTTTCCTTTCTGCACCGCTCTTTGGCTGACCGCGAGAGGAAAGGGAAGGAGGAGTGAGGTAGAAATAAAACGGTCCTGCCTGTCGCCCGCACCGCTTTTTGCCCCCCCCCTCCGCCGCGGCTACAGCCCACAGAGAGCTGGTCGTCAGCCAGAGACGAGCGGAGCACCGCAACAGTAGCAGGTCTCCCCGTGGAAAGAGGCGCAGAGGAGGATGCTGAACAACATGACAGACACCGAGGAGGGAGACGGGGGACCCAACAGCCAGGGTGAGTGATAACAGGGGTCTCAGCTGGAGGCGATGCAGGCGGGGTGTCAGGGAGGGGGAGCAAAAGTGTGCGTTCGGTTACTTTCTTTTGAGTGCGGGGGGGCGCATGTACACTCGCACGGGAGCACACAGCGTGTGTCCTTTCAGGTGACAGTTTATACGTATATTAATGGGAGTGTGCAAACACTTGTGTGTCCCTCATTCCATGACACGCACACGCGCGAAGACACAGACAGACACAGAGATGGAGGCAGGCAGACAGACAGACAGAGGGACAGAGAAAGAGGCATACAGAGACACAGACAGGGGGAGAGATTAAGAGAGATACGGAGAGAGTGAGAGACATGGACGGAGGAATTTGCAGTACACGTATCTAGGCCAGAATCTTCCAGTGTTCTCACATCCTTCGTCTGTCGCCGTGACTGCAAGGCTGCTGTGACACGAATAATAATGCTATTCTGGAGGGAAGGAGCGGCGAGCAGAGGGGAGAGACCATACTGAATGTCTGTAGGCTGCGGACCATTCTGCTTCATGGCACTGTCACTTGGCGCCTCGGCAGCTTCACATTTGGCCAAGGGGACCGCCTGGGAATGCATATGTCAGCCCCCGTCTGTCTGCCAGGCGGTCAGACCATAACGTCATTCCTCTCGACTATAGTCCCTACAAACGGGGGAATGGGGGGGTGGGCGGATGTCCCTGGACCCCTGCGTCTTTTGAGGCAGAGAGGTCCACTGACACTGCTGCACGTGTCGTTCCGTGTCCCCAGTTGTGCGTTCATCTCCATGTCCTAGCTCACGGATGAGACTTGGTGTGATTAGAGCAGAGTTCAGATCCCCCCCCACCCAGGAGAGTGTCGGGGGAATCCTGTCGTTAGCTGATGGGGGTAAACATGGGGTGTGTATAGAAATCATTCATGCTGGTGCCTCGGCCCTGAAGGAGATCATCCTGTGGTGATCGAGATGCACCATTCACAATTCCGTGAACTGTAGTAGCCTGATAACATAGGTCAGTCAGTGTTTGTGTGTGGGTGTGTGTGCGTATGTGTGTGTGTGTGTGTGTGTGTGTATGGGTTGACAATACTCATGTGTGGAAAAACAAAATATCTTGCCATGACAGTATTGTCTTCAATCTGTTTGTGCTCATATATGTGCATGCGCATGTGCCTGTGCGCGGACATGTACATGCCACTGTGTGTTTGTGCGCCACGCAGATGAGTTTTCTCTCCAATGCCCCTGCTACAATGTAGGATTCATTATTTCCACACGAGACAAAATCATTTGGAATGACAGGGACTTTCCTAAAATGCAGAGAGTTATTCCTAAACACTCAAATTCTGCTTTTGAACTCTTCGTTATTCTGTGACGCAGTACATTCCCAGGCACTGCAGTCTGACAAAATCCAAGCCTTGATGTGGGTATTAACACAGTAGCTGTCTGCGGTGGTGGAACAGGGCTGTTAGAATGCTGCTGTTCTCTGGCAGTATGTCCCGTTCACCTCAGAGGTGCTGTGCAGACAGCTGGGATTAGACCCTGTCCATGGTGCTGAAACCAGGCAGAGCGGATAGCTCTCTATTTCACCCAAGTCATGTTCAATTGAAACAGTGTTTCAGGATCAACGGTCAACTGGGCTTTTAGGATTTAAGGTCTCCAGGGAAATGTACAGTTACTGCCCTCCTATCCTTCGTTACCTGTGTGCGTCTCTGCGTGTTCACGTGTTTCCGCTTGGTTGGGAGAGTGTGCTTGTTTTGAACTGTGGAATTCCAAAGAGTTTCTAATTGGGGCTGTTTGGATGCAGTGGGGCTGGCAAGTGGGTGGCTCATCACTAGTCACTGGTCATTGGTGGCTCGTCACTGGTCACTGGTCATTGGTGGCTCGTCATTGGTCACTGGTCATTGGTGGCTCATCACTAGTCACTGGTCATTGGTGGCTCGTCATTGGTCACTGGTCATTGGTGGCTCATCACTAGTCACTGGTCATTGATGGCTCATCTTTGGTGACTGGTCATTGGTGCCTTGTCAGTGGTCACTGGTCACTGGTCATTGGTGGCTTGTCGTTGGTCACTGTACCGGAGTTAAATGTTGACCCGTTACTGCACGTAACGGTCAGAGAATGGAACGTCACGTGGAGTCAACCGACAAGGCGAATAAGACAGCTGCAGCAGCATATCTAGAGCTAGAAAAATACCTAGAGCTAGACAGCTGTTCTTCAGTCGGCCTGTCAATCCCAAACACATTCAAAACGTTGTGTGCTTGTCCTACAGACATCTGGGTTGTACTGGGACATATTTAGACAGGTGAAATAACAGCAGACTGTAATGGGTCCAGGCCAGCTTCCTCTTCTACAGAAATGTTTCAAATTGGAGCTGTACATCTGAGTTTAGAATGTATGGAACAATTCCCAGCACACAATTCTAATTGTGTCATAAGCTCATGTAGTTACGGTCACAAACTAGTCGCAAACGAGCCCCACACAGTCAAATGTTAGCTAAATGTTCATTTTATTTATCGTTAATTTGCTTTTCATGATTATGGAATTTTTTTTAGCTTTAGGAATATTTAGGGGCTGACCAAAAAATGACATATGACTGTTTATGACAATGTCTTCTGTGCCTGGTTGAACATGGTACAAAGACTTGAATTTGAGCCTACATGAGTGCAGATCAAGCAGAAAAACAAAATTGTGTCCAATAACAGTTTATATGAGCTTTCTGCATTATAAATGGATTATAAGCATTTGTGCATTTCTAAAGATATTTTTTAAGTAAAGGTGTTAGAGTGAATGTTTGTATGCTTAGTAATGGAGCCTAAAGACTATCCTGAGTTTTTATGAATGATTATTGCCCCAAGTGTTATAATGCCCCATGTGCAAACAGATGGTACTATGTATATATTCACAATTACTTAACAAGTGGTTCATAGAGACCCTTACTGCCCAACACGTCCGTCTCATGTTCTTGTCAATAAAGAGTTGATCTATAATGTTTCAGATTGACTGCCTGACATGGCATTCATCACAAGGACTGCAGTTTTACAGGATTCCGTTTCAAATTGGATTAACATGGAAGATGCGCTGTACATTTATTGACTTGAAATTCAGTGAGCATTGACTCTGCTGTGGTCTCTTAGAGTTGTTGAGAACAAGGGCACATTCACAGCACAGATCCACAAGCACACACACATATTGTTACGTCTGTTAAGTTCAGAGGTGATTGCTAGGTGTTAATAAAGAGTTACGTGACATTTGATGCAAATAAATGTATGTTCCAAGATAAGGTGCTAATCTGCAATCACGTCACACAAACATCAAATGACAGATCAAACTGGCATCATGCAATACTATTATTATATATAGGAAACGGCAATTACTTTATGCACTAGGCTCTAACGTCTACTTACTGCTAATTGGTTGGAGGCTGTTTAAATTTAGAACTAGTCATTAGTTTGAATCCAACCTGTATTTATTCTATTTGTTGGAAATGGCAGATGCGTGTGGGTCTGGGTGGGAGAGGCATTACATACAGTACCAATCACCTAATGGGTAAGCATGTCCAAAATTGTGCTGGTATTGTAGATAACAAATATCAGTTTTGCAGTGTTTTATTTTGGTTTGTAGCTCTGCTAATGGAAGGTAAGGGACTGGAAGTTGAGAATTTCAGATTGTATCTCAGTTAGCTTCAAAATGTTTCATATTATCCATGTTTCAAAGAGAGATGTGGAATGTACAAGGAGAGAGAGAGAAAGAGAGAGAGAGAGAGAGAGAGAGAGTGTACAAGCGAGCACCAGGTGAAATCAGATGACACAGGGTTTAATTTTACACAATTGTGAAAATTGCTATCCAGTAAGTGGACAGCCAGAGTGGAGTGTGATGGCAAGACAAATGGAAAATGATCTGCTTGATGAATAAGCCTTGGCCTGCTGTCAGACTGGTGGATGGATCATTATCTCTGGGAGTAACAGATTACTCAGTCGTGTCTCCCATGATTCAGGGTCCTGTGGAGGGACACACAAGGTTTGTGCAAATCCTTAGTGTTGGGTGTCAAGCAGATAGGTAGTGGTAATGTACTTGAAGAGATTGAAGAACATATAGTCATATCCCCTTCATATCATTGAGCTAGATTTGATCTTTTGACATTTGTTTTTAATACACTGAGTCCATGGAGCAAAATGTTTTTACTACTACTGGGTTGTGTTGTTGTCCTAACTGAAAGTTGCTTTGCCAAAGGACTAAAATATAAGGGTAAATAAATCTCTTCAAAGAGCAGTGTATATAGGTGATGATTATGAAGACAGAAACGGGATATAGACATGACATCGAAAGACATACAGGCGAATGAAAGGAAGGCAGGCAGGAATGGAAGGAGAGGGAGTGTGGGAGACAGCTGAGTCACTCCTTCCTTCTCCCTCCTCCTCTTCACTAATGTATTCATTGGTTATTTCTGACTACCTGATGTTCCATATCTTCCCTGGAATTCCAGATAATGGCATCTCTATTACTATTCTGTACATGGAGTCAGACACCTGTACTGGGGCAAGCACAGGTTGCTGGCAGATACAATCTAAAAGGGCAACTTTGAATCTTAAAATAGAAATACGTCTCAACAGTTGAGGGCTGGTTTTCAAGGTCAGAATTTCATGTCTTAGCCCTCATGTCTTAACATTTGCAATGCATTTGACATTGGAGTGCTGAAGAAATATGAGCATCAGATACATCTGTCATAACAATTAGTTCAATATTCAACTCAATCGGATTTCCACCCAATAGGGCTTCACACCACTACTGCCCATTGTTGATCAAGAAAGTACTGAGAGATGTCAAGACTGAGAGATGAACAAGATTCGGTTTGTATGGGATCGGACACGGCTCACGCATAGACAGTGATCTTTTTGTAATCAGACTGATTTTAGATGAATCATTGTGCACATGACAAGATGATAATGAGCCAGTCCTAACATATAAAACACATGCACACAAACACTTACAAAGAGACACATATATAAACAAAGTAATAATTTGCCCTGTTGGGGCAAACAAAATGGGGCTGTACTAATAAAACGGACTCCTAAATCTAACCCCTCTAAAATAACATGCATCTACTCTGAACATGTTCAAAGAAAAACAACATAAAATATAAAAAATATGTAGGACTTGAAAAATCATTTAATCCAGTTACAGTGGATACAAAAAGTCTGCAGACCCCTGTTGAAATGGCAGGTTTTTGTGATGTAAAAGAATAGACAAAGATAAATCATGTCAGAAAATGTTCCACCTTTAATGTGACCAATAACGTGAACAATTCAATTAAACTGAAATCTTTGAGAAAAAAATAAATAACTCACAATAACCTGGTAGCATAAGTGTGGACACCCTTAAGCAAATACTTTGTTGAAACGCCTTTTGATTTTATTACAGCACTCAGTCTTTTTGGGTAGGAGTCTATTAGCATGGCACATCTTGAAGCGGAAATATTTGCCCACTCTTCTTTGCAAAAGTGCTCCAAATAAGTCAGATTGCGAGGACATCTCCTGTGTGCAGCCCTCTTCAGATCACCCCACATATGTTCAATTGGATTCAGGTGAGGATCTGGCTGGGCCATTCCAAAGAGTTAATCTTCTTCAGGTGTAGCAATGCTTTTGTGGATATGGATGTGTGTTTTGGGTCGTTGTCTGCACAAAAGGTGAACTTTCTCTTCATCTTTCTAACATACAACTGAAGGTTTTGTGCCAAAATTGCCTGGTTTTTGGATATGTTCATAATCCCCTCTACCCTAACTAAAGCCCCAGTTCCAGCTGAAGAAAAACCGCCCCAAACCATGATGCTGCCACCACCATGCTTCACTGTGGGTATGGGGTTCTTTGGGTGATGTGGAGTGTTGTTTTTACGCCAAACATACAGTGAGGAGAACAAGTGTTTGATGTACTACTGATTTTGCAGGTTTTCTTACTTACACAGCATGTAGAGGTCTGTAAATTTTGTCATAGGTACACTTCAACTGTGAGAGACGGAATCTAAAACAAAAATCCAGAATATCACATTGTATGATTTTTAAACAATTGATTTGCATTTTATTGCATGACATAAGTATTTGGTCACCGACCAACCAGTAAGAATTCCGGCTCTCACAGTCCTGTTCTCCACTCATTACCTGTAATAACTGCAACTGTTTGAACTCTTTACCTGTATAAAAGACACCTGTCCACACACTCAATCAAACAGACTCCAACCTCTCCACAATGGCCAAGACCAGAGAGCTGTGTAAGGACATGAGGGATAAAATTGTAGACCTGCACAAGGCTGGGATGGGCTACAGGACAATAGGCAAGCAGCTTGGTGAGAAGGCAACAAATGTTGGCGCAATTAGAAAATGGAAGAAGTTAAATCTCGGTCTGGGGCTCCATGCAAGATCTCACCTCGTGGGGCATCAGTGATCATGAGGAAGTTGAGGGACCAGCCCAGAAGTACACAGCAGGACCTGGTCAATGAGCTAAAGAGAACCTAGACCACAGTCTCAAAGAAAACTCTTTGTAACACACTATGCCGTCATGGATTAAAATCCTGCTGCGCACGCAAGGTCCCCCTGCTTAAGCCAGCGCATGTCCAGGCCCGTCTGAAGTTTGCCAATTGCCATCTGGATGATCCAGAGGAGGAATGGGAGAAGGTCATGTGGTTTGATGAGACAAACATAGAGCTTTTTGGTTTAAACTCCACTTGCTGTGTTTGGAGGAAGAAGGATGAGTACAACCCCAAGAACACCATCCCAACCATGAAGCGTGAAGGTGGAAACATTCTTTGGGGATGCTTTTCTGCAAAGGGGACAGGACGACTGCACTGTATTGAGGGGAGGATGGATGGGGCCATGTATCGCGAGATCTTGGCCAACAACCTCCTTCCCTCAGTAAGAGCATTGAAGATGAGTCGTGGCTGGGTCTTCCAGCATGACAACAACCCAAAACACACAGCGAGGGCTACTAAGGAGTAACTCCGTAAGAAGCATCTCAAGGTCCTGGAATGGCCTAGCCAGTCTCCAGACTTGAACCCAATAGAAAATCTTTGGAGGGAGCTGAAAGTCCGTATTGACCAGCGACAGCCCGAAACCTGAAGGATCTGGAGAAGGTCTGTATGGATGAGTGGGTCAAAATCCCTGCTGTAATTGCAAACAAAGGATTCTGTACCAAATATTAAGTTCTGCTTTTCTGATGTATCAAATACTTATGTCATGCAATAAAATGCTAATTTCTTATTTAAAAATCATACAATGTGATTTTATGGATTTTTGTTTTAGATTCCTCTCACAGTTGAAGTGTACCTATGACAAAAATTAGAGACCTCTAAATGCTTTGTAAGTAGGAAATCCTGCAAAATCAGCAGTGTATCAAATACTTGCTCTCCCCACAGTGCCTTTTGGAATAATGGCCAAAAAGTTTGGTTTCAACTTTGGTTTCAACAGACCATAACATATTTTCCGACATGCTTTGGGGAAACTTAATGTTGTTTTTGTAAACTTCAACCGGGTTTTTCTTTGTAGATAAAAGGCTTCCGTCTTGCCACCCTACCCAAAAGCCCATTCAATTGAAAAATATGAAAGATTGTTGTCACATGTAGCACAAAGCCAGTACTTGCCAGAAATTACTGCAACTCCGTTAATGTTGCTGTACGCCTCTTGGAAGCCTCCCTGACCAGTTTTATTCTCGTTTTTTAATAGATTTTGGAGGGCCGTCCAGTACTTGGTGATGTTTCAGTTGTGCCATATTTTCTCCACTTGAGGATGACTGTCTTCACTGTGTTCCATGGTATATCTAATGCTTTGGAAATTCTTTTGTACCTTTCTCCTGGATGATATCTTTCAACAATGAGATTCCTCTGATGCTTCGTAATCTCTCTGCGGACCATAGCTTTGCTCTGAGATGCAACTAAGAAAATGTCAGGAAAATCCTACTAGAACAGCTGAACTTTATTTGTGATTAATCAGAGTCTTTAAATAATGACAGGTGTGCAATGACTTCTGTTTTACATGAGTTTGAATGACATTGGTTAATTTTGAACACAGCCACATCCCAAGTTATAAGAAAGATGTACACACATATGCAACCAGGTTTTTGTTTTTCATTTTGCCCCTCGAAGATTTCAGTTTGTTTTTCAATTGAATTGTTCACATTATAGCTCACATTAAATCGGGAAAAGATGTGACATGATTTATCTTTGTCTCATTCTTTTACATCACAAAAACCTGGCATTTAAACAGGGTTGTGTAGACTTTTTAATATCCACTGTAAATGTTGCAAGTCCTGGAGCACTGTCGCAGAGGTCCTGCCAAGCCCAGATGAAAATGTAACATTCTGTGTGAATCAAAAGTCCCCGAATGGACACCTTGACGAGGTGAGTAGAGAGGATCTCCAGTGAAACGGGCCAGAACATCAGAAATTATTTAATTCACTCAATATCTGTGGGGTGCATGTATCGACTGCCCTCATAAATGTTCCTCCCTCTGCCCTCCTATGCAGCGGAGTTCCTGTGAAGCAAGCTTTATGATACCAACTGCTACATCTATACTGTAACACTCACCAACCGCTAATTAGTTAGCATTGTTTTTGAGTCATGTGATACATACATGTTAAACATTTTAAGCTTTGAACTTAAAAGAGCATGCATAACTAATGAATCTGATATATTATTTTTTTATTTTGCTTCAAAGAATAAATGATAAAAGTTAAGTATTGAATCCACCTGAATCCACCTGAAAGTGAATGTTTTGTGTTTATCATTCTATCTAGTAACCTCAGAGGTTTAAGTCCTTTAAACATCTAGTGGGTTTTGATACAATTTGATGTTCACCAATTACAGACAGATGAAAAGTTTGCTCTCCTACCAGCTGGCTAACACCCTTTCTCCTTCCCTTTCACAAAATGTTTTGCTTTTGCTGTTATTCTCTCCTCAATATAATAGGAAATATTCATTGTATGTTCTTCACGGTATGCATCATCATTCCGCCTGCAGTGATCTAAATATTGCAAACTACTGCATATGTGTGCTGGAGGCTGTATTTTACCTTGTTAGCAAACACACATACCCAGACTCAAACACAAACAGACACACTCAGCCAGCCAGACAGACAAACACACACACAAACACACTCATACACAAACCACAGTTGAAGTGGTGTTAGTGCTTTTCTCTTTAATCAATGCTGTGCTTGTTTTCTCTAACTGACAGGCTTTCTAAAGAGCCCCTTGCTGTGGCTGTCATCACTTTAGAATAAATACCTCTGCATTACATTACAGAGAAGTCAAGAAGTTGCCTGACCTTAAGATGCTGTATTTTAATGCAGCCAGTTTGCTGTTTGTTTTGCACCAACCATCCTGATCTTGAGAGCTAAATTGCACGGTTGGTTCATACGGTTAGTTTGCTAAAGCAGGAAATAATCCGGCAGCAATTGAAAATCTGAACTGTTAGATGAACATTTGCGTGGGGGAAAAAAAGGCTTTTTTTGTCTGGGTTAGACATTTTAGAGTTGATATTCCAAAATTGAAAAGCCTTTTTATTCCTAGTTCAAGTCCTACTACAAAAAAATTGCCTAGATACCACATTTCCATCTCTGAATATTGTACCTCTGAAATGTTCCTCTATTTGTCTGTTTCTGTTGTGAATCCTCTTTTCAGTCATGGACATCTAATCATAGTCTGTCTACATAATGACAATTATGTCAATGTACCTCAGTTACCTTAAAAAATTGATTTTGATTGTGATGGATCCAGAAGAACATCTAAAAAGATTAACATCTAATAGCTGGGTCACACGATGTGATACAGAAAAATGTTTTCACTGCTTATGCTACTACTGCATGTACTGACAGGATGTTGGCGCAGAGGTTTTAAACCCAAAGGCATAACATTCTGGGAACTTCGGGGACCATTAGCTAAGCAGCCTTGACAGTCCAGAGGGTGGTTTTCATCCTTATGAATCCTTATTTATTAATTTTCAGAAAAACTAAATAGAAAACTTTGATTCAAGTCAATTTCTTAAGTAGCTGAATTTGTTATAGCCTAAACTTAGTGAAAACTGATATTTTGTTTGAAATCTACTTCAACAGACATTATACCTGATGAGATTTGCCTGTGCGGGAGCTGTGCTAGCTAACGTTACCACCATATTGCCTAGATGTGTGATTGTTCTTTTCTAATGAAGAAGCTCTATGTTGGCCTCTTTAATAATTGATGTTGGCCTGTCTGAGTATAACACACACCAGAGGTTATTATTATGACGCATGGACAGAAGCCTGGTAAAAAATCCGCCAAAACTCTGAAAAGAACAGCTCTGCCAAATCAACCAAATATGCCAGATTTTTTTTTAAGCAGGCCAAAGACTGTATGACGTCAAAAGCTGTTTCATGAAAATGATGTTGATATAGGCTGAATATTATAATCCAAAGATTATCCAGGAAAGACATTTGTCTTTGAAAGGGAGATTTGACTTAAACGTTTTTAGGTGTAGTTTAGGGACCCCTGGAATGATCATCCACATTTTTATCTGATAGCGTCATATACCCTGTGTCTGCACTACAAATGTTTTGAGAAAGCCCATTTGAAAAAAAAACATTTAATCAAGTAGATTTCTTATTGGTTCCTCACAGTGGCACATCAATGGTTTTGGTACTGGTTTCAATATCCTTGCCTTGCGGTGCATCAATGCACTTTACGAGAGCTATTTCTTTTCAAGCTTACATGTGTCAACATCGTTTCTATTCCTGATGTTTATATATGGACTATGGTTACTTATGAAAGATCATATAAAATATGTAGCTGGGGACGAACAGATGTCATGAAGATCTGTTTCCATGTATTGAAGATCTGTCTCTATATTATGAAGATCTGTCTCCATGTTTTCGTCCAATAATAACAAGGGGAGCAGGTCAGAATCAGCACCAGCAGATGGTCCAAACCCGTTGTTGGATATGTCTGAAGTGACAGAGGTTAACCAGAGGCTGGTAGCATGGAACCACTTGGAGTGTAGAGAACATGCTGTGGTCTAGCAGGGGCGGCACATAGCGTAATGGTTAGAGCACTAGCCCGGAAACTAGAAGACTGCTGGTTTGAACCTCTGACCTGACAAGTAGGGGAAATTTGTTGTGATGCTTTTTAGCAAGACACTACTCAGTATTTGCTCTGGATGAAAGCATCTACTAACTAAAAAGAAACAAAAATTGACCACTGTAATGTCAAGCATCTCTCTTAAGCACAGTGGAAATGGCATGTGTGTTGTTTAGAGCGTTGGTAAATATGTGTAGAATGACAAATTCAGTACTTCAGAATTCCATGAGTGTTTGTTTTGCTGATTGACAATGAAGCCTGTAATATCCCACAGCTTTCACATGGTTTAAGTGACCATGTGCGATGTGGAGGGCTGAGTAACGTGGGGGGACAAAATAAGAGAAACACCAAATTGAAAAGGACTGTTACTTTTAACGAAATCGCAATTACAAATACAACTGCAGAGGTCGCATTAGGTTGATTGCCAAATAAAGGTACATAAATGTCAGCCAATGTCATATATGTATGAAAATTAACACTATAGCAATATCAGACTTGATGATCTTGAGAGAAATACTTATTTGATCAGAAAGATTTCTGTCTCTCAGGTTTCTTTTAAACAAGTAAAGAGCTAAGATTAGGAGCACATGTACACAGAAGCAATCAGATTCCAAACTCGCCACCATGGCCCCCAAATCAAAGAGCTGTCCAAGGATGTCAGGGAGAAGATTGTAGATCTGCACAAGGCTGGAATAGGCTACAAGACCATTGCCAAGCAGCTTGGTGACAAGGTGACAACTGTTAGTGCGATTATTTGTAAATGGAAGAAACACAAAATAACTTTTAATCTCCCTCTGTCTGGGGCTCCATGCAAGATCTCACCTCTTGGAATTGCAATGATCATGAGAACGCTGAGGAATCAGCCCAGAACTACACGGGAGGATCTTGTCAACGATCTCAAGGCAGCTGGGACAAAAAACAATTGGTAACACACTATGCCGTGTAGGACTGAAATACTGCAGCGCCTGCAAGGTTCTCATGCTCAAGAAAGCACACGTAAAGGGGCGTCTGAAATATTCCAATGAACATCTGAATGACTCAGAGGAGAACTGGGTGAAAGTTTTGTGGTCAGATGAGACCAAAATGTTGCTCTTTGGCACCAACTCAACTCGCCGTGTTTGGAGGAGGAGGAATGCAGCCTATGACCCCAAGAACACCATCCCCACCATCAAACATGGAGGTGGAAACATTATGCTTTGGGGGTGTTTTTCTGCTAAGGGGACAGGACAACTTTACCCGCATCAAAGGGACGAAGGACGGGCCGTGTACTGCCAAATCTTGGGTAAGAACCTCCTTCCCTCAGCCAGTGCATTGAAATTGGGTCGTGGATGGGTATTCCAGCATGACAATGACGCAAAACACACGGCCATGGCAACTAAGGAGTGGCTAAAGAAGAAGCACATTAAGGTCCTGGAGTGACCTAGCCAGTCTCATGTCTTTAATCCCATAGAAAATCTGTGGAGGGAGCTGAACTTTTGGACTGAAACCTTCATGACTTGACTGAAGATCTGCAAAGAGGAGATGTGTGCAAACCTGATGGCCAACTACAGGAAACGTCTGACCTCTGTGATTGTCAACAAGTGTTATGCAATAAATTCCTAAGTCATGTTCTGCAGAGGGGTCGAATACTTATTTCCCTCATTAAAATTCAAATAAATTAATAACACTTCTGACTTGCGTTTTTCTGGATTTTTTTGTTGTTATTCTTTCACTGTTCAAATAAACCTACCATTTAAATTATAGACAGATCATTTCTTTGTCAGTGGGCAAACATACAAAATCAGCCAGATATCAAATACTTTTTTCTGTATTTCCAATAGCTTGACAGGTTTATATTTGGAGGAAGCCAAAAAACATGTTTAGCCTAGAACGTATGTAACTGTTAATCATGGGGGGAATCCAAAATGCTATGGGTGGCCATCTCTTGGGAAACTTTGGGTCTGATGATTACTCTGCATGATTGTATAACAGCCAAGGAATATGCAGCCAGTTTATAGGACCATGTGGACCATATGGTGCAAACATTTTCCCCCATGATGGTCCGATATTCTAGGATGATAACGTCCTCATAAACACTGATAAACACATTCAAGAGTGTTTTTGTGTATCCCAGGATGACATTATGTGCTTTTCAGGGTCTCCATAGTCACTAGATCTGATACTCATTGAACCTTTATGGGAAGTTCTAGAGGACTGAGTGAAAGAACTGTCTTTTCTTCTTGACAAATGGTTCAATATCCCACTACAAACTGTTCAGGGCTTGTATGACAGAATTTCAAGGACTGGAGGCTCTATTCCTTAGTAGGTCCTTAATATAATGTTAGGTTTCCCGTATTTTGTCCAACCACTGTACATCAGGAAGAGGCATGAGGTTCATGTCCTGTCTACAAAAGGTTGGGTGCGTGTTTTGTCCAACCGCTCCTTCAGAAAACGCATCCCAATGCCCCTTGTCTTTCATTGTGGCTTTATTGAAATTGATTTACTTTAAAGAGGATTGCCATAACAAAATGGCTCCCCTACACATCACCTCTGCACACCCTGAAGTAAATGATGAATGGCTGCAGCATCAGCTGGTAGAGCCGCATGGGCCAATAGGAATAAATGAAGCATTTCCATCTCAATGTTAGTGTTGCCTGACCAGGTCCCTGTCTGTCTGCCTCTCTGTCTGTCTTTCTGTACCCTCTCACATCCCTTCTCTCTTTGCCTCTTTCTTTCCCTTGCTTTCAGTCTCTTTCCTCCATCTCCTTTTCTCCACCGCTACCACCTCTCTCTTTCTATCTCCTTCTGAAATGCCCCGATCGGCTTGCCAGATGTTGACAGCCCCTCCCACCAGTATTTTGAATCTGAATCAATTTGTGTGATTACCCATACACTAAAACAGAATTTCCCTGTTGTAATTTAACTAAGAGAGAAGTGAAACTCTCCTTATCTTCATCTGCTCTGGCTGTCAATCTCTGTCGTCTTTGCACCTGTTTGTCTTTGCGAAGCAGCATCAGCTTAGCACTCTCTGTCTTACCACTGCAATGCAGGCAGCATGCCATTGGCTATCACAGACTCTCCTTGGTGATTACAGCTTCACATCACAGACTGTCATTGGCCATCAAAGCATCTCATTGGCCAGCTGGGACGGGGTCATCTGTCAGGTCAGATGCTCTCTGAAGGGTCTATGGTCAACTTAACGCATCAAACCTCACTTCAAAACAAGGTTTATGGTGAATCTTCATTTACAGCCAATTCCATTACCTTCCTTCAGATGCAATAGGTCCTTGTGTGTTGTTTCCAAGGTGACCACCCAGAAGTGGTGTGTTGGGATGTCATTGAGAGTGGCATGATGTGATGTCCTTCACATTATTACTTCATAGTGGAGTCCAAAGCAGAGAGAGGGAGCACAGTGCTTGCAGTGGAGTGACATTAGCGAATCCACTGTCTCCACGTGCATTCATTTCCCTATCTATTCAACAGTATGCGCAACCATTCAGTAAATATGTATTTTACAGGAGGTTGTCACAATGAGAACTGAGTGGTCATTACATAATTGCGGAATGTGATTGTTATGTCATTGTAAAAAGAGTGTTACATTATATAATGAATTCCACTCCTTAATAATAACATATACATGATTTTTTTTATATTGCTTCTGCTTCCTGGTAATTCCACTGATGTAGTCTCATTTCATTTACGGCTTTGCTAAATTGCAATTGCCAGCTGTTTCTGACTGCAGTAAACGACTGGCCATTCGTCTGGGTGAAGATGACGGTGACCGTTGGTGGCTGTTGTGCTGTTGATTTGGTGGCGGTGGTGTTTCTGTTGTTGTTTAAATATCTGATGCATCATCCCAACAGTGGGCCAATTGATCTGTTCTCAGAACAAATAGTTGTGGAATATTGATATGATGTCTTGTCAGTAATCCTGTGCTGTGCTTAGTTAGCTTAGCCTACTCGCGTACTCTGCTGTCAGAAGCTGTCGTTAATCAATAGCGAGTAAAAAGGTCAAAATGTCTCATTCAGATTTAAAATGTTTCAACATCTTGTACTTATTAATGTGGATGCATTGATCTGATTTGAAAGGGTGACTGATGAAGGCAGATCCATTTCAAAACCAAAATGCTTTTGCCGTCTCCGTATTTGTACTGTCATACTACATTGATTAGTATTCATACAGTACACTGCAGTGTTTTATTACATATAGTATATAGTACCAGTGCATAAAAAGAAGAAATTCGCTCTGGGTAAACCACTAAACATCTAAACAAATTGCAGGCCTTATTTTGTACATTGCATTGACCACAAAGTAACTCTTATCTGTCGATGCAATCAGCTGGCTTGTTGCCTTTTCTGCTACAGACTAGAGTTGCGTTGAGTCCTTGTTCTTTGAATAAGATCACAGGGATCATCGTGATGCCCGAAGTGCAGTGCTCAAGCTTTAAGTAGGCTTTCATGTTCTTTGTTGAGAGAAACCTCTAACATCTTTTTAAAGCTTGGGCCTGTCTGACTAAATCATGGCTAGGAAAGCTCTGCTTCTGGACTTGAGTAGAAAGACCTGTAATCTTTAGTGTTTAGTCCTATATGTTATTTGTTGTTGACTGCACTTTGCACAGTGCAGGGAAAAATAGAGTGGAGGGAATGAAAGGATGCATGGGGAGGGAAAGTAAAAGAAAGACAGAGAGAAAGAGAGTAAATGAGAGAAAGAGACACACACCCCACTAATCCTCTGATACTTCTCTCCCACCCTGTCTTCTCAGATTGGACATGATGAAATATAGCTCCCTCTCTCTAATCCTCTTCTCCTCATCATCTTCGTCATTCCTTCTCCATCACAGCCGACTCACGCTGCACCAGTGTGTCACACCACACTATCTATCCTCAGAGCGAGTGTGGAAATAGAGCTAGCTGCTTACCGACTCCCTCACACAAATGTTCTTCTGCTCATTGACAAGGCTCTCACGCCACAGGTCCAATAGCTTCACTGTTAATCTTGTTGGAGTTTGTCAATATATTCAGTGTAGCATCAGATAATAGAATACTTCTCAGAACATTATTACCAATTTCATGTTAGTTATTTTGTTGGCAGGTAGCGCTCGTTTCATAGCCTACCAGTTGTATTCATAATTTTTTTTTTACCAAACATAGCAATATTGTTGGCATATTGTTAAATGGGTACTTGGCTAAAGTACATACTGTAGATCTGGAATCAGGCTAAATGCAAAAAACTGAATAGGAGAGAATATGAAATTCGTTCACTGTGTAGGTACCTGAGAGCTCTGTAACGATATAAAAATTATTTGAAATGAGAATCAAGGCCAAATAATGAGCTGTGGCCAATCCTCTCTCCCCGCTTTGAGTGGCGGTATTATCACAATTTATGACGCTGTCCAGATTCCCAGTCACAGCGGTCAACAAGACGCAGGCATGAGATGAGAATCTCTGCCGACAGGATATTTCCATGTAATCAGAAATCCCTCACACTGTACAGAGTGTGAGAATATGATTAAACTTGTGTCGACATTCTGAATTTGATTTAATTAGTTTTACAGCATTGTCTGGACTTTCTGGGATCGCTCATTAAGAGCTTGGAGTTTAGGATGGTTTCACAGCATTGTATGTAATGTCTGATCATTAGCATTTTTGAATATTCTTAAGATATTCATATTATCAGATCGTCAAACAAAACCTTATATTAGATTGAGGGGAACAGGAGTGACTAAACAACACACAATGTTATTTCCCTTATTTATTAATGACATATTTCCAACACACAAAGTTATTTCCATTATTTTTAAAAGATATATTTCCAACACACAGTGTCTCCATTTGAAAAAGTATTTCCCACCTTAGACTAAAAACCTTGTTACACCACCTTTAGCATCCACATTTCTTATATAGTTATTGATCAGTCTCTGACAATGTCATGGAGGAATTCTGAATCACTCCTTTTCGAACATGGGTTTCGAACATGAGCATTCCTCCTACGTCATTTGACACCTGTGAGTAAATCAGCTTTCGGAAGTCCCGGTTGGACAGAGAACATCAAAGTGGTGGAGCCGTACTCCAGCCCGGTGACAGTGGCGTGGCCTTATGGTGGTACTCCCTTCGCAGTAGGTACGAGCAACACGAGACGTACCACTGATGAGCAGTGGCTGTCAGCGGCACGGGTCGATGAGTCGCCAGCGAGGCATGATCAAAGCTTCTGGACTAATATTTTCAGTGGGTAAGGTGTCGGCTGGAGACTTTTGATCGGTAACATAGAGGGAGAAGGAGGGTGACGCGAGGCAGCTGTGTAGAGGGGAGATAGCGGGAGTGTTTCGGATGAGTAGACATTGAACAGGAAAGAAGATTTTTCCATTCTTTCCCAGGGATCACACTGCAGAATATCCACAAAATGCAGCCTATGTGAAGATTTAGTACTGGGAGGAAACATGACAGGGGGTGTTCTACATACATGCAGTATCTTCACAGTTAAAAGGTTCTCGGTAGAACAAATGTTGCTTGTAGATTACAGCCTGGGACGATACCAAATTTGATGACAGTACACAAATATCCATCCTGGTTCGTGAGCACCATTTTCACAACTGCTGGCTGAAATTATATGAAATCTGTACAAATGGGAAATGCTTAAAAATTGGATCCATTTAAAAACATCATACTAAAGATTAGATGACGGCAGTATGTTTGAGTAATGAAAATATTAGTGGATGTTGTTCCTTATTGAGGATTGTGAGTGAAGGCCCCTGGAGGGTCAGTTTGGCCAAACCAGGGATGAATGATTGCATCATTGCGTCACGCTGGTATGTTTATTGTGACTACAGATGTACTTGTTGCTCTCTCTCTCTCACTCTGCATGTTTCCATCTGTTTCTTATTTTTCTCTATCAGCATCTTTATATTTCTTTCTATCTCTTTCGATCTCTCAATTACATTTTAAAAGATTTTGTTGGATGATGATTTTTTTACCTGCCAAAGCAAGTGGAATATTAGCGAGATGTAATGCCCACCGGTGAAAATCAATGTCTTTTTTAATAATCTAAAATCATAAATAAACAGTACACCCAACATTTCGCAAAGGATGACGGCATTTCAAATGTTGAACTAGCAACTACACTGAACAAAATTCTAAAGAAAGTGTTTGTGTTTCTTCTGAAATAAAAGATCCCATAAACATTTTCCACATTCCCCCTTTAAGTTTATTTCTTTTAAATGTGGTGTGAAAATGTGTTTTCATCCCTGATTGGTAGCATTTTTTCTTATTCAAGTTAACACCTTTGTGTGTGGCATATGAAGAGAGACAGATGAGCAAGACTCAAGTCTCTAAGCTCCCTTAGGATTCCAGTTATTTGATAAGGAAAAAATATATTTGATAGCATTATAAAACCGCCTGTCTTGGAAACAAGAATATTCAATACTTTGATTACATTCAATTTTTAAAGGTGTGGTTTTGCAAATGATTGCATGACTGCAAATCCGTCTCTCTTCATTACACAAGTGCATCTTATGGGGACAATAAAAGTCCCCTGTATTGTCACACAGTGCAAAGCCACATATATCTAGAATTTCAAACATGCAAGTGGCATGCAGCAATGTTCACAAGAGCTTTTGCCAGATTATGTAATATTGATTTCTTTACTATGAGCTGCCTTCAACATTGTTTTAGAGAATTTGTCAGTATATCCCATCAGCCTCACAACCCCAGACCATGTTAAACCACATCACCCCAGAACCACAACATCACTAGGTCAAGAACCCTGATATTTCACCATAACTGGGTTTTCATAACTGAAGATTTTTTGCAATAGCTTTCAGAAATCCTGTCAGAACATTTTATCCAGATGCCCATAGTCCTCACCAGATTCTTGGCCTAACTGATGTTTGGCATCGTAAGCAATTTTTGTGTACAAATGCACACCTTGTTGGCCACTGGTATAATGGAGAAGTGTGCTTTTAGTTGATGAATTCAGGTTTTAACAGCACCAAAATTAACTTGAAATGATGGAAATTGTTGCACGTTGCATTTGTATTTTTGTTGAGGGTAAGTACAATACTGTAACAATGTTAATAATAGTATGGGGAAATTAATGAAGAAGTGAATATCAGTTACATTTGCAATGTTGTTTGTGCTCCACTGGTTGACCTTTTCTTAAGGCAACATGTCACAAATCTTCTGTGATTGCATTTTACTGCATTCTGCCTGACAGAAAGGGCAGTTTATAAATCTTTGATATGATTTCAAATTATTTTTGGGTCTGTATGCTTTGAGGGAAATATGTGTCTCTGATGTGTTCTTACGATTGGCTAGAGGTTGGGAAGTGCAGCTCTTTTTCCACCTTAATTTGTGGGCAGTGTGCAAATCGCCTGTCATGTCTCGACAGCCATGTCTGCCGGCGGCTGTCGAAACTCTCTCTTTCACTCTCTCTTTCTCTTGCCACATCTGTATCAGTCTCTCTCTCTCGCTCTCTCACACACACTAATCCATGGCAAATCATTAAACCACACACAACAGGTAAATAGTTCAAACATGTTCTTAGATATGTCACACACCTCAGAAAACCTCAAGCAGTAGATGCACCCAAGCCAAGGTTGCCCGGGCTGTGGAGCGGAGAGAATCGGGGTGCAGGTGCTGTTTACTTAATGCATTATGACATGTCTGGCCATGGGGTGCAACATGTTTTCTTCCAAAAAAAAAACATCGGACTCATCACACAAGCTTTGTTCGGTGTCTAGTAAAGGTCTCTTTCATTGCACTCGTGCCAACCCAATCAAGGCACACTAACTGACAGCAGATAGGATGAAGCGTTGTTTGTGGCTCCAAGGTCTGCCTCGAGGTTTGGGATGTTTCTGGTGTGCTTGGTATTGCTGACACTTCTCCTCTCAGTGTCTCACCAACTAGCTTCTTTCCCATTTGCTCCCTGATACCGCACTGCACTGCAAAAACATTTTGCCAATGGAACAAAACAATGTAACTATATTTGAGGGGATATTTGCTTGAAATTTGTGAAATAATCTACCAAAAATTACATAATATTCAAGGCATATTAACCAAAAACAAGCGGTCTAACTTGTTAGCAAAAAAATACCACATTTTAAGGATGGTTTGGGGTTTTTACCTGAAAATAAGATAAAATATACTCGATAAGCCATATGTTTTTCACAGTGTGGAATACTCTTTGTTAGCATTCAATGCATGGTTTGGGTAATACTGCAATCCAACATTGGAGGCTGCCCTCAAGGGGGTAAATAAACACATTGGAATGCCCACTTTAATCTTGCACTTTAGTATAGAGTAACTAGCTCTCAATTAGGGGAAAACCATAGTCAATTTGTTTCATGCTGAATTCTCTCTCTGCCTGCAGATGAGCAAGACTCTGAGATGTCTCTAAGCTCACTTAGGATTCCAGTTATTTGATAAGGAAAAAATATATTTGATAGCATTATAAATCTGCCTGTCGTGGAAACAAGAATATTCAATACTTTGATGACATTCCTTTTTAAAAGGTGTGGTTTTGCAAATGATTGCATGACTGCAAATCCGTCTTACTTCATTGCACTTTAAAGTCCCTTGTCAACGCTCCCTCCACTACTTCCCCACTAACGCTATCCCTCGCGCAGGCAGAAACTGGCCATTGACCCTTAAGGGATTCTATCAGTAATTTAAGGTCTGCTGGTATTTGGTGGCCAATTTTACACAGTGCTTCTGTGTCTTTCCTGCCTAGTGGAAAATGAAAATTGCCTCTCTCTGCCGCACAGTCTTGTTTTACAGATCAAACAGGCTGGTTATTCCGTATACTGCTTTCCTGTAAAGTGATGTTACAGACAGGGGATGTTCTTAGCGGTGCCATTCCACTTATTTCTGTTGCTTTTCACCTTGTAAACTCCATCGCATTACATTACTGTGTGGACTAAACAAATATCCAGAAAAATCCAGTCCTGCTTGTGAGATGGAATTTGTTTTACATTATAAAGAAAAGTACCGGGTCAAGCCTTGTAGAAATCTCGTCATTTTGTCATGGTCAAATGGTTGCCTTTGTTCCCAGTTTGCACATGCAAGCAGTACCAACTAAATTCCAAATAACATAACTTTGATATTTTTAATATAAAATACTGTTTATAGTTCCAGAATCTCTGTAAAACCTCACAGTTGTTCTCCCTGGTGTATTGGCCCAACACTGATACAAAAAAACTTGACAATACTATAGCATTTCTAAAAGGCATTATAGATTTTCCAAAACATTGTTTAGAAGGGCCTTTTCTATATTTAAAAGGTATGGAACTTCTCTACACCCATATATGATCAGGTTCTTATTTCCATGCTTTTATTTGTAATTGAGAAAACAAATGGACATGCTTAAGTTGAAACATCTTCTAAGCTTGTGCATATCATAGAGAAACAGTATGTTGACTTTTCAACTGTAATTAATATCCACTAATTAAAATTCTGACTGTATGCACTGTGTGATTAATGTTTCTAATACAAGCCATTAATCATCAAGGCTTGTTTCATATGAATTCTGAATAAAGAGATTTGTCTTTTCTAGAATAAATACCGATGGGTTGGTTCATCTTAATTGTGATATTAGACATTTAACTATTGATCATTAAAATATGTATTCTCATACTGGTTATTAATATGGACTCTACTATATTAATACCCTGGAGATGATTGATTGGTGCTACCAGTGTGGGTTGGTTCAGAATGCCAAACATCCAGAATGTTTAAAGAACTTTCTAATATTGTTTTTTTAATATTTGTGATATTTTAGGGATATAACGTTCACAGACTGAAACGCAAAACTTTAGTGCTGGTGTGGATTTTCTTTTGGTGGACATTAATCTGTTTTAACATATTGCTTTAGGGTCTATAGGGCTAGGATTTAGACTGAAAAACAGAGAATTAACATGAGCATAGTAAAAATGGTATCCAGACTCTTTTTTTGAAGAGCGTAAAGCCTGTACATTTTGTCGAACTTCTAAATAGTTTTTATAGATGTAAGTCTTCAGTCGGAGGGGCAGTCATCCTATCAGGGAATGGAGGAGCTCTCTATAATTTGGCTGATATTAACACGTCCCATAGGGAAAGTGGAGCAATAACATGATGGTTTGAAATGATTACTTTTGCATGTCTGCCTTTGTGAAGAGTAGGCCCATGTCATCTATCATGTTGCGATTGACTGAGCAACTGGAAACGATCAGGCCAGTAGATTCAGACACATGCCCACCCCAGATCAGGCTCTTCCATTTGTCACAGAAGCCCACAGTAAACTGCAAATCTGAAGGACTGCTCTCAGCTTAGTTTAGTGTGTGGGTATGTGTTTGTGTGTGTGTGTATGTGTGTACATGCTCGTTAGTTTGGACAACTGTCAACTTTATTGACTTGTATTCTTCCCCTATATTTCCCAAAGCACCTAACAAGAGAAAGATCTCTCTGTGGAACATTGTCCGTTTTATTGCAACAATGCCTTTAAAAAGGTTCCTCACACACGACTCAGACATGGATGTTTATTCTGGAGACTGCACAAAGGCCGATTCTGGAGTGTTTCTTTCCTCTGCAGTGTGAGCTCATTTGATAGCGTGGAGACACTGTGGCAGGGCAGGCTGTGCAGCTGTCTCAACCATTGGACTCTCTCTCTCCACTCTCATCTATATAGGTCACACTACAGGCATGCAGGCTGAGTGAGAGAGATGAACAAGAAAGGCAGAGAAATAGTGAGAGAGGACAGAGATTGCAGTGAAAGAGGGTGAGTGAAAATGTGTGACCGTAAGAGGTAGAGAAACGAGAGGGTTTAGAAACAAACAGCAAGACAGAGAATAAGAGATGGTGAGACATAGAGGGACAGAGGAGACAGGTTGACAGAGAAAGAGACGCTGCAGTGAAAGGCAGAGAAAGGCAGCAGATAGAGATAAACAGAGATAGCGTGTGTCTGTCTCCACAGATCCATAACTGCCAAGGTCTCTTCATCCCCTCATCCTCCCTGTTGGCTGTTAACTCACCGACCATCAGCGGAACAGAGCACTCTCATTATCACCTGTCCACCACAGGAAAGCCATGTCCCTGAGGTATTGTCACCAGGACCTCAGCGACTCACAGCTGCCCTCAGGGGACAGTCATGTTTGCAAGCTGCAGCACCACAAGCTTGCGAAGGTGTGAGGCTTTTTTTTCACAAGATGATTACATGGCTGTGAAAGATGAGGCTGAGAGTATGCCTTGGCGGTGAGATAACGGTTTCAGGAGCGGAGCGAAGCTGGCATTTTTTATATCCTACAACTACAAACAGATACTTTGTTTCTCCTAAGACACTGCTTACAAAGCTCACGTTTGACAGCCTCAGACATCTCAGTTTCCTTTCACTGTCGAAGGCTCAGCCGAGTGAAAAGCGGGTTAATGAGAACAACCAGCAGCCATGGTGGGGTTATGAATGTGCTGCTGATTTGAGGTCACCTGCACACAGCAGGCATGTGTTTTCGAACAGTCTGTATCCGGGACGCGTCACATCTCCCTCCACACACCCAAACATGGCAGCTGTTGCCGAGCATCCGTCGCCGCTCTACTCGCTCTCATCGCTGGCGCACTTTGAAGACACCCTGCACATTTATTTATAACTCCACAGGCATACAGCCGATACCTGGGCGGAGTGAGAATACACACAGTTATATAACCGCCGACCGCCGGAATACACACTCCCCCTCCTCCCTCTCTCATTTTCTCTGTAATTCTGTGATTCCCTTTTTATTTAATTCAGACTGCAGGTTTATTTAATTCAGAGGTAAGCAAGTGTTGTAGATTCATGAAGCAGCTTGGGCAAGGATGTAGTCACGCAAGACAGGTGAGGACTGGTGAGGACCTGCGAGGACAGCTGAGGTTGGATGAGGTTGGATGAGGAAAGGAGAGGTCGGGTGAGGGTGGATGAGGATGGGTGAGGTTGGGTGTGGACGGATAATGACGTTTGAGGAAAGATGAGGTCAGCTGAGGACGGATGTATGACAGATGTGTGAATGGACATTGTAAGTGGTTCAGATGCACTTTGATTTATGTTGAATTTATTTAAGTATGGGAACCAGACACGGAAATGCAGAGTCAAAATGAGAGAGTGATGAAAGAAATAATTAAATATATGTTTTTATTAAAGGAGAGAGTGAGCTTGAGGGAAAGAGAAAGAGAAAAAGGAAGGGAGTGAGCAAGCGATAGATAGAAATGAAAACATGTAAAGAAGGGCGAGAGACCTGGTGAGATTGAGAGAGAGGTAGTAATATAGCCATTAGGGAAAGCAGAGAGAGGAAGAGCTTGTCATAAAGGTATAAGGGAAAGCACGAAGAGAGAGAATGAGAGGTAGTGATATAGATGTCAGGGAAAACAGAGAGACATGTAGTGATATAGATATCAGGGAAAGCAGAGTGAGAGAGGTAGTGATATAGATATCAGGGAAAGCAGAGTGAGAGAGTTAGTGATATAGATAACAGTGAAAGCAGAGAGAGGTAGTGATATAGATATCAGGGAAAGCAGAGAGAGGTAGTGATATAGATAACAGGGAAAACAGAGTGAGAGAAATAGTGATACAGATATCAGGGACAACACAGAGAGAGAAATAGTGATAGTGATATAGATATCAGGGAAAACAGAAAGAGAAATAGTGATATAGATATCAGGGAAAACAGAAAGAGAGGCAGTGATAAAGATATCAGGGAAAACAGAGAGCGAGGTAGTGATGTAGATATCAGGGAAAGCAGAGAGAAAGGTAGTGTATAGATATCAGGGAAAGCAGAGAGGTTGTGATATAGATATCAGGGAAAACAGAGAGAGCGGTAGTGATATAGATATCAGGGAAAGCAGAGAGCGGTAGTGATATAGATAACAAGGAAATCAGAGTGAGACAGAGAGATCATTCAATCAATCAAATGTATTTTATAAAGACCTTTTAACATCCACAGTGATCACAAAGTGCTTTCCCAAAACACCCAGTCTGAAACCCCAAGGAGCAAGCTAATCTTTCCCTGCGCCAGGGGGAGCGTTAAAGTAAACAGCTGGGCAGCTCCCATCACAGCTCCGCCAGCCACAGCCAGCCTGCACACCCACCGGCCTCTCATTCCATTAATACCTGCACCCTTGTCAACGGCTGTAACTCAGACAGGAACAGCGATGTCATTTCATTTGGGATAGATTGGGTTGGCCCAACCCCTCTGTAGCTTTCTCTCTCTTATCACCCTTACACCATCTTATCTCTACCGCCCACAGCAGGCAATGCTGCTTCACCTAACGGGGAGAGAAGAGGAAGGAGAGCAACAAAGGAGAATAGAGAGAATGGGAGGAGAACTGATTATCCAACCTGCCTATATTGCCCAATTCCAAATCAACCCTGAAACCTGGTGCTCTAAGCAGTTCCGGAGATCTAATGGGGTTCGGTAGGTCTAATCAATCTGGCAGTAGCTCCAACTTGCACTCTGATTGACTTGGTGGAAGCTTCCGGTATTGCTTATGCCGAACAAAGCTTCTCAGAACTCTACAATTTTGGTATTGATCCAAAAAAATTCAAGTGCACCTAAATAGCAGATTAATTATCTCACTCAACAATCTACTTTGCAATTTAACTTAACGTTCTTCCGATGGGTGCTTATGTGGAGAGTGCAATGTGTTCTATGTTGTTATTCACAGCACCTCAGGTGGCAGTTTCACCTGACAGCCTCACTAGGCCCAGCAATTTAACTGTCTGAGAGACAGATGAAAGCAATTATACATGGCATTTCATTAGAATATCAGCAGCTTTTATTGGAAACTCAATGATGCATGCATTTTAATTGCCTCATAGTAAGCAACATTCACCATTAAATGGTACAATTAAGAGTCTACCTCACAAAGTTGGTCAGGAGACCGGTGCTCCAGCTTCAGTGAAGGAATTCAGCGTAATGTGCTGCCATAGGCAAGGAAGCAATATGGTGCCCTGTTCACTTCATTCAACTTGATCATGCCGTAATTGACCCACACATTAGCCGTGTTTGCAAAGGGCAAAACTTAAACCGTGTGACATCGAGTCTCCCAACCCCCACCGCGGAAAATGCAGCGTCATTCCTCCATTCGGTATTCCCTCTGCGTCGCTGCCAGCGGTAGTTACTTTTCAAACAGCAATGAATCTATTTTGATGACAACTGGCAATGAGATGCACATTTTGACATTAAAGTGGACGCATTGTTGGCAGACTCTGCAACATTTCCGAGGGAATACTGACGGCTGTGGCTGAGAGCAGCACTGCGACATAACCGAGAAATGACAGACCGACTGGCAGTCAGGAGACAGAAAATGCTGTCAGTGCAAGAGGCAAAACAATACAAAAGAACAGCAACAGATGGCCTTAAAAACAAAACCTTCACCTGCCTGTGCGCACGTCTGTTGGACCTGCGCGTACTATACGTGCTTTAGACGGAAGGGCGGAGCGGGAAAGAGGGATCTCTCACATGCAGAGGTTAATTTCTTCCTGCCACCGTGGCCTCCAGCAGCTGTTGGATAATCCCCCCTGAGCTTGCATTCTATTAAGCTTTTAAAAGCCGGTATAAACTGTTCATTTTGTAATAACCATGTCACATCAAGGGTACAATCTGCACCTCCAGCAGCTCTCACATTCTGCCACAGCACAGGTTACCTTGGACACAGGCAGTCAGGGTCTCTGGTTGTCCCTGCTGCAGAACTTCATGATATCAGCTTAGAGCAACGTCTCTTGATCGTCTAGGACTGTTTGTTCGGTGGCACAAAGCATCACGCCATTTCAAATCTTGTAACTCTGTAGCGACGATGTCGTCGTTGCCGCTTGGCTGACCACTAAGGTTCCTGTCTGGAATGGTCAGGAATTTCATAGGGTCATTGGGAGATTTTCTTGATGTGTTGAACAGCATGGAAGACTAATCATGTTATGAAATTTCATCTTCGCATTATGTAACTGTTAACCCATTTCGAAGCTACTGAAACGCGTGTGTATATGCATGTGTATGTGAGGGAGAGAGAGGGGAAAAGTGAGTACGATAAGAGAGGCATGAGAGTGATGAAAGAGTGTCTGTGTGGAAGAAAAATATGGGAAAAGACAGTTTTGGCAACAACAACAGCAGACCCAACGGAAAATAAAGATATTTTTTCAATGCAAAATGTGTGAAGAATGTATGATGGATATATGTCATTGGATATAAATACTGGATAACTATTTGGATATAAATACATTTATTTTTATTCAAAATACATTTCAGGTATGAAAATGTATTTCACCTTTTATCCTGAAATGTATTTAAAAATGTATACATACATTTACCTTTCATGAAATAGCATTTCAGGTATCAAAATGTATTTCACCTTTTATTTCGAAAATTGTATTTCATTTTTGACAATGTACGTAAAAATGTATATATACATTGGTGCAAATGTATTTGAAAACAATTAATATTCACAGTCCTAAATGACATTCATGGAAGACTTATTTATTCACTTCACAATTGACCTGATAATGATTTTAACACTAACTAAGACCAAGATCTCTTTTACAGCTAAACACAGGTGTTATTCCTTCAGAGGTCTCGGGTTTTGGTGGATATTGGGCCTGGCAAGGACTGGGGGGGTCCCTTAGGTGTAACCCTTTATTTGCTGAACTCAATATTATGTTACAGCCAATAATAGGACCAGATTTTCTAAACAAATGCAGCGTACATCTCTTCACACAGAGACTATATGAACATCATTTTTTAATGTTCATCATTAGTGACATATTGGTGAAATCACTTCTAGCTGTCGAAATACATTAATAGATATACATTGACAAAATTAATCTCATATTGCAGTCACCATCATCATCATCATTTTCATCCGCTTATACATTGTCGGGTCGCGGGGGCAGCAGCTCCAGCAGAGGACCCCAAACTTCCCTTACCCGAGCTACATTTGCCAGCTCTGACTGGGGGATCCCGAGGTGTTCCCAGGCCAGTGTCGAAATATAATCTCTCCACCTAATCCTGGGCCTACCCTGAGGTCTCCTCCCAGTTGGATGTGCCTGGAACACCTCCCTAGGGAGACGTCCTGGGGGCATCATTACCAGATGCCCGAACCACCTCAACTGGTTTGAATGCAAAGGAGCGACGGCTACCCTCTGAGTTCCTCACGGATGACTGAGCTTCTCGTCCTATCTCTAAGAACTGGTGAAAACCAGTTTCAGCCGCTTGTACCCGCGATCTAGTTCTTTCGGTCATGACCCAGCCTTCATGACCATAGGTGAGGGTAGGAACGAAAATTGACCGGTATATCAAGAGCTTTGCCTTCCGGCTCAGCTCTCTTTTTGAACCGCTGCTCCGATTCTCCGGCCAATCTCCAGCTCAAATTTTCCTTCACTCGTGAACAAGACTCCGAGATACTTTAACTCCTTTACTTGGGATAAAACTGCATTCCCAACCCGGAGGCACTCCATCGGTTTCCTGCTGAGAACAATGGCCTCAGATTTAGAGGTGCCACTCCTCATTCCAACCGCTTTGCACTCGGCTGTGAACCGGTCCAGTGAGTGCTGGAAGTCACAGAACGATGATACCATCAGGACCACATCATCTGCAAAAAGCAGCGATTAGATCCCCAGCCCACCGAACTGTAAACCCTCCCCACCCCGACTGCACCTCAATATCCTGTCCATAAACGTTACAAACAGGATTGGTGACAAAGCACAGCCCTGACGGAGGCCAACGCCCACCTGGAACGAGTCCGACTTACTACCGAGAACCTGAACGCAGCTCTCACTTTGGACGTACAGGGATTGGATAGCCCTAAGAATAGCCCTCCTCACCCCATACTCCCGCAGCACCTCCCACAGTATCTCCCAGGGGACCCGGTCATACGCCTTCTCCAGATCCACAAAGCACATGTAGACCGGATGGACATATTCCCAGGCCCCCTCCAGGATCCTTGCAAGAGTAAAGTGCTGGTCGGTTGTTCCACGACCAGGACGGAATCCGCATTGTTCCTCTTCAATCTGAGGTTCAACTATCTGCCGAACCCTCCTTTCCAACACCTTTGAGTAGACTTTCCCAGGGAGGCTGAGTAGTGTGATACCTCTATAATTGGCACACACCCTCTGGTCCCCCTTTTTGAACAGGGGAACCACCACCCCAGTCTGCCACTCCTTAGGCACTGCCTCGACTCCCATGCAATGTTGAAGAGGCGTGTCATCCAAGACATCCCCTCCACATCCAAAGCTTTCAACACTTCTGGACGGATCTCATTAATCCCCAGAGCTTTGCCACTGTGTATTTGTTTAACTACCTCAGTGACTTCTGCCAAGGAGACTGACGATGCTTCCCCATCAGCCTCCAGCTCTGCCTCTACTAAAGAGCGCGTGCTAGTGAGATTTAGGAGTTCCTCAAAGTGTTCCTTCCATCGCCCCAATACCTCCTCAGTTGAGGTCACCAGTGTTCCATCCTTACTGTACACAGCTTGGATGGTTCCCCGTTTACCCCTCCTGAGGTGGCGGACGGTTTTACAGAAACACCTTGGTGCCGACCACAAGTCCTTCTCCACGGCTTCCCCGAACTCCTCCCACACCCGCTGTTTTGCCTCTTTCACGGCAGAGGTCACAGCCCTCTGAGTGAGGAACAGAACTGTTAAACTTAAGAGACCACTGCAAATTGAATACTTCTGTTCCTCACTCAAGACGTTCCTTTTAAACTTTTTTGGAAAGGAAAGAGCTGTATTTCCCAAATGAATCATAAAATAAAAGCCTATTTAGTATGTATATTCCTATACATTTTCCCAAAAAGAATTTTGGGATACATTTTGTATGAATTTGGTACAATATTTATAAATGTATTTTAAATGTATTAATTGCATTTCCTTAGATATATTATTAGTAGTTTTTAAATGTATCCCAGATATGTTTTAATAAATATATATTAAATGTATTTATTTTCCGTATGGGTAAAATTATTGCATGGCTTTTATTTTGACCGTTTTTTGGACAAGGCATCGTCACGAGACATGATAATCATGTTGCCTCCAAAAAGTGGCACCGGCAAGTCAATTAGAAAATCGGCGCTGCTGCAATTAGGTAGGGTATAGAACCGCTGCTTATCTCCTCAAACGTAGTGACTGGACTAGGCCACAAAGCCTGGCAGTTCATCCCACCAGTAATGAACTCTGGGATCCGTGCGCCCACTACCCCCCGGGGGTTAACACAGTGCACTCTGACAGGCCATGTACAATTTTAGATTCCGATTTTAAAACCCCTTTGTCTGCCTTTTTAAGACCGTAACCTCCAGCCCTGCATAAGGAAATGTATAAACTGAGACATTGAGCTCCTGGATTGGGACCTTTTCTTCTGTCTCCCTCTATTTATTTATTTTATTTTTTTACCGCGGGTAATGTGCTAGTGCGGAAGGATTCGGGCTTCGATGGTGCTTTACTCTTTAAATGCGCGTGCACATTTTTTTATTTTTGGGGTATAATTTGTGGTGTTCATCTGAGACCGGGATCTAGGCGACGTTGTTCGCCTATGTGCATAACGCACGCACGTCAGCAGCCTTTCGCCATGAGCTGGCCACATTTGGGTCAGATGAGTCGTGCTCCTCGTGATGTCTGACCTACAAAATAAGGGCAGAGTCCACAGGATAGCAGGGATTACGGTAGCTCTGTGTGCTCATACATTTCCAGATTACTCCCATGAACATGGCAGGCTCACTCAGCCAATGAAAGCTAATCCTCAGGTGAGAGTGGTCCTATTGCATCGGCTCTGTCCTGCCGACCTCCTCTTTGGATAAGGACCGCTGGTGAATAGATTCTGTTGGTTTAGCGCTATACTGTTATGTAACAATTAGACGGTATGAATATATAGTGATTACATAATCAAGTGATTACATTATATTCTAGGAAAGGACTAATTTGGATATTTTTGAATCCTCAGTGATGATGATTATTAAAGCTGAAACATTTTTCCCTTTTCGGTTGTTTTTCTAATTTTGTTTTACGCTTGGCAGTTTGTTTGTAATGCGCATGCAATGCTTACCCAGACACATTTCTACTAGCAGAGGCTGCATTTTGCTTTACCTTTGAAAATTACATCTGTTTGAAAATTTTGACAAGAGCTTTGATGCCACTCAATCCGGGACAGCCCAGTATACAGTGTACACTGACATTGACAGTTTGTGAATTCCCTAATCTCACACAGGACAAGTAATGCTCACTACTTCAGATCATCTGCCCAGTGAGTCTGTTCAACCAGTTGCGACTCGACGTGCATACTGCAGTCCGTGTAAAAACAGGTCCATTCATTCCTAACCCCTTTCACCGGAACAAAGGGAGAGCGAAACAGTAAAAAAGGTGATCAGACATCAGTGATTATTCAAAAAGCCTTATTGCTTTGTGGTGTAATGATTGGTCAGCAGTAGTCTTATGTCCTCACTTGACATAAGCTCCACCTTGAGGCTTTGAAGTGAGGACGCGTAGTCTTGTGTAAATTAATAATTCATAGCCATTCAGCTAAAGCGATCAATTAGTCACCGTTTGCATTGGTGGTGTTGTCTCGGTAACTAATGCAGCCAAGTTAACAGGGGATTTACTCTGCTTCTGATTGGCTGAGTGTGATCCCTGGTCTGAGTGTGATCCCTGGTCTGTGTGTGATCCCTGATCTGAGTGTGATCCCTGGTCTGAGTGTGATCTCTGGACTGTGTGTGATCCCTGGTCTGAGTGTGATCCCTGGTCTGTGTGTGATCCCTGGTCTGTGTGTGATCCCTGGTCTGAGTGTGATCCCTGGTCTGTGTGTGATCCCTGGTCTGTGTGTGATCCCTGGTCTGTGTGTGATCCCTGGTTTGAGTGTGATCCCTGGTCTGAGTGTGTCTGTTTGCTGTCTTTCTGCACTGACCAAAAGCAGGGCTGGGTAGGTCACCCTCTAAATGTATCCTACCAAAAGTTTGGAGTCACTCAGAAATGTTCTGATCAAATTGATCAGAAATACAGTGTACACATTGTTCATTTTGTAAATGACTATTGTAGCTGGAAACTGCAGATTTTAAATGGAATATCTATATAGGCATACTGTACAGAGGCCTATTATCAGCAACTATCACTCCTCTGTTCCAAAGGGACGTTGTGTTTGCTAATCTAAATGAATCATTTTAAAAGGCTAATTGATCATTAGAAAACGTTTTTGCTATTAAGTAGCACAGCTGAAAACTGTTGTGCTAGTTAAAGTAGCAATAAAACTGACCTTCAAGACTAGTTCGGTATCTTCAGAATCAGCGTTTGTGGTTTCGATTACAGGCTCAAAACATCCAGAAACAACTAATTTTCTTCTGAAACCTGGCAGTCTATTCTTTTTCGGAGAAATAAAGGCAATCATCAGGAGGAATCAGCCATGAAATAATACATACATTAACTGGATAATAAGGAGATGGCTTATATACAACATGCTATAAAGTCACCGATGCACAAAGGAAACCTCTTTACATCTCTTTCAATGATTTAATCCTCGTCAATATGCATTTACCTAATACACTCACACGGGCAATCCCAAACCCATCTGCGACGCAAATGTTGCCAGTGTTTAGCCCAATAGGCAATGGATTTTCCAAATGCTACAAACCAGATGAAGCAATATTTGACATAAGACAGTACTGATCACCGCTTACATTTGCCTATGTCAACTGCAGGGACATCATGTGGCACCTGTGGAGTCCAGAGCAAGCAGAATCATATAGCCTACCTACATTAAACGGAGGTATATAGTATGGAAAGAATGGCCTAAATGGGGTGAGCGTCATCAGTGGGCTTGGCTGGTTGACAACAACGTGCTCCTTCTGAATCATCGTAATACTTTCTCTACAATATGTTGCATCTTAAACCCAGGGCTTCGGTTAATACCATCTGTAGCCAGATCTGTAGCCAGATCTCTCAATGAAACCTTGAGGTAGCCTATAGCCTAATATTATAGCAAACATGTATATAAATTAGATGAATATGCTCTGCTTTAGGCATATTCTATTTTGTTTTTAGCAGAATAAACTGGAGAAAATAAAACATCTTTCTGTTTATGAAGCATAGATAAGATGTTTTTAAAAGAGTAATTTATTGCATTATGGTAATGCCTATGTCTAAAACCTTATCAAACACAGCTTTGTATGATAATTACAGGGAAGTCCAGAGTATTTTTGGACTCTCTTTCAGCACTTTGGATATGAAATGGTACAATGACTATAGGGTTAACACTTTAATTTAATATTTTTCCCACCCGTGTTTGAGGAACCGTTTGGAGAATATAGCCCGTTTCATACATAGTTCATCCATTTAAGGGTGCCAAACATATTTTGGACAGTATGTAAAATAAAGTAATCATGCTCAGTACCTGGTTGCGTGTTCTTTGCATGCACATCTGCAACACATAATGAATAATATGTCATCTGTTTTCCAACTCTGACTTGGAGAAAATAATTCAAAACACTGTGTCTTGTCTCACAGGCAAGGAAGAGTGAGAGAGTGAGGATGAGGTTGGACAGCTGTTAGTTAGACACATTGCAGGAGAGAGACAGAAGAAATTACTGTTTTTCACACCTGATCCCCTCCTTAGATGACCCACAGAGCAACAAGCAGAATTAACCTCAAGCCTTCTGGCCAGGTAGACCCACTGAGAGAAAAAAGACAGAACAAGTCAAATTGGGAGATACTTACTGGGAGAAATAAAGTTGGACATTGGAGAAGACTCTGAAGCTGACCTTGTGGCACTGAATTGAATGTTACATCACAAGTTCTTGTTTTATTTATAGTTGTTCAGGGAGGCTTGCTGATATCACAGCCTTCTATGTCATGGGGGGCAGTTTTAACTGTGAGGCTAGTGTAACTGTCTGATTAAAGCTTGTGGGAAAGGGAATACAAGCACAAACCTGAGGTAATTGGCGAACAGCAATAAGACCGTTTGATATAAAAGGGTCTTGTCCTATTATAGCATCTTGGGAGCAAGGACAATTGAATGGATACCTTTTGCTTGAACTCTTTTCCCTTGCTGGAATTGGCATACAGTCATAGGCAAACATATTGGTATCCTTGCACATTATTCAAATAATGGATTTATTTTTCTAGAAAGCTATTGAAATTCAAAAACACACATTCTACAAGTAGTTATGAATAATCACTTTTCAAGTAGGTGATTGCCCTCTACTATTGAAATTGAACACTTCAATGTCCTGTTTTGTGTCACTGCCGTTTTCTTCTTAAAGAGGACAAAATATGACTTGATGTTCCTGTTTCCATAATGTATGTAATGTAATCAAAAATGTTAAGGCCCATGTCACTGTAGGCTACTTCCTTGGTGATGGCCATGATGAAAGATCACAGTCAAGGATTGTTAGAATTGGAGAAATAACCTTGATGAACTGCTACACACATACAAGCTGAACTTCAGGCACAACGTACAATAATTTCCGCTTGCATCATCCATTGCCAACCAAAGGAAAGGGAACAATATGGTAGGAGACTGCTCAGAGACATAAGAAAGCCTGATTGCTATTTGTCAGAATACACAAGAAGCTTTTGGTTAAGTAAACCATCTATATATTTATAAAAAAATGAAGCCTTGAAAGAAAATGACACCTGTAACACAGGCAAAGTGGGAGAAGATTAATATTTTGCTTTGATGCCTCTGGCAATGGGCGCCTTGTCCATAGCATCATGGAATCTGGAGAATACAAAGTAATAATGGTGTGCAATGACAAACAGCATCAGAAAACTGAGCCCAGAGTTGCCACTCTAAGTCAATTGTCAAATTCTCTGACTTATCCTTGACTTTCACTGACTAAAAAGCTGAAATTCCATGACTTATAATGAACGGAAAACCAAGCAAGCTTGTGCAGAGTACTGAGCAGACAAAACCACATCACAGTATTTTAAACCCATCAATTTGCACGCTTTATTTACTAGTTCACAGAGTTTTCACTGCTTAAACGTACACCAACCAGCCATAACATTATGACCACTGACAGGTGAAGTGTATAACACTGATAATCTCGTTATCGTGGCACCTGTCAGTGGGTAGAATATATTAGGCAGCAAGTGAACATTATGTCCTCTAAGTTGATGTGTTAGAAGCATTAAAGATTCTGATGGCTAGATGACTGGATCAGAGCATCTCCAAAACTGCTGCCCTCGTGGGGTTCCTGGTCGGCAGAGGTCAGAACCTATCAAAAGTGGTCCAAGGAAGGAAAAGCGGTAAACCAACAATAGGGTGACGGACAGCTACGTTTTATTAGATGCACGAGGGGAGCAAAGCCTGGTCCGTGTGGTCCTACCCAACAGATGAGCAACTGTAGCTCAAGTTGCTGAAAAAGTGAATGCTGGTACTGATAGAAAAGGTGTCAGAACACAGTGCATCGCAGTTTGTTGCATATGTGCTTACAATGGGCATCAGAACTGGACCACGGACACCAGGATACACTATGGGAAGAAGGCAAGCCGGCAGAGGCAGTGTGATACTTTGGGCAATGTTCTGCTGGGAAACCTTAGGTCCTGCCATTCATGTCGATGTTACATTGACACCACCTACCTTGTACCACCTACCTAAACATTGTTGCAGACCATGTGCACCCTTTCATGGCAACGGTATTCCCTGATGGCATTGGCCTCTTTCAGAAGAATAATGCGCCCTGCCACAAAGCAAAAATGGTTCAGGAATGGTTTGAGGAAAGCAACAAGTTCAAGGTGTTGACTTAGCCACCAAATTCCCCAGATCTCAATCCAATCAAACATCTGTGGGATGTGCTGGACAAACAGGTTTGATCCAAGGAGGCCCCACCTCGCAACCAAGAGGACTTAAAGGATCTACTGCAAACATCTTGGTGCCAGATACTACAACACACCTTCAGATGTCTACTGGAGTCATGCCTCGACGGGTCAGGGCTGTTTTGGCAGCAAAAGGGGGACCTAAATAATATTAGGCAGATGGTCATAACGTTACGGCTGATCAGTGTAATGCACAATTAAGATGATGCTCCTGTGGGCTTCATTACTATTTGCATAGCTGTGAAGTGCTCCCTCTCCCATATTTGATAAATCGTTAGTAGTTTTACAAACTTTACATTTAACTATTCTGCCATCTACTTTTAACACCCACTCTTTGAAGTCATCATTATGTAGCCAAAGCTCATGAAATGTACATTTTTCTGTCATGTTTGCCTTTATTTGCAGGTATAGGAAACCACAGATCTTGACTGAAGTGATTGACAATTGACGAGCGGGATGAATGGACACTGAAATATTAAGCATCCTAACATAACAATATGCAATACGTTAAATGCATGAAATAACCTGATAAAGAAATTATTGCATGAAAAATACATTTTAATAAATGGCATCTAAAATTAAAACACGCTACAAAATTTCCTGATATTCCATGACTTGGATTAAATCATTTGAAAATACTCTGACTTCCATGTCTGGAATATACTTTTAAAATCCTATGATATTCCAGAAATTCCATGACCACTGGGTACCCTCTGGGTTTCAAGTAGGACAATCGCCCTAACCAAACATCAAGAATCACCCAGTAAAGGTTCAAGACAAAAGTGAAAATGGCCAGAACAGATTTCAGATCAAAATCCTCTTGGAAACCGAGTAGGAATTGAATAGGAGATTATGGATAGACCAGTTTACCTGGCTAATGTCTGAATCAAACACTACACTAAACAAACCAAATGCCCCAGGTTTGAATAAACAGTGTGTCAGTGGTATCTCCAAGTGATCACACACCTGGACTTCTATAAAGCATGCACAGTTTGAAAGTTATTTAAAAACATCTTTATGACTGGTTCAGCTTGGCACCATTTCAGAACATATTATTTAATTAGCTACCTATAAGATACTATGTTTGAGTTTTGCATGCATTCTGGTGAATATTTGATAGAATATCTTTTTCACATACTCAATCTTTTCAGAGAAAAATATGTATGGTGCCTTTTACATCTTGTTGACCTTATACACGATTACATTAGTGCTATGATATTAAGATGTGATGGTCATGTGGTTATGCTGTGTTTATTATAATTTTCAAAATCACCTCTTACAAAATAAATCAAGTTCACTTAATTAACACCACGAACCTCTATCATTCTACAACACTTTTGCAAGTGTCCCAATTAGTGTGTGGGATTTGGCCAACTTTGTGTCACACACATTGTTCAGAATGTCTGTCAGTAAAAACCCGAATAGTGAACTGGTTTTACACTGCCATAGTATTGTGCTGGGGGAGTAGGCCCAGTTTTCCTTCCCCACTGTAAATCCTTGTAAACCTAAGGAGCATACTCGCTAAATTATCTTGTCGCCTGCTCTGTTTAAACTTAGAAGGACATGAGGTCTTGGCCCACAGCTCCCGAGTACCAGGCTCTAAAGACTTATAGCTGCCCCTGTCCAAAGTCCTTCAGGTTGTGTTGCAGATCAGGATGACACCTGAATATTTCAGCTGCCAGTATGCCGACACAACCCCCCCCCTCCCACCACCCACCCCGGTTGTCCCTGATCTTTTCCATCTGGCCATGCTTCTGACCTTCCAGCTGTGGTATATTAGCTTTGTTCCTACCCCTTTATTGTATAAGTATAGCATGTCACTGTACAGCCAATATGTTCAAATCTGCTTAAGAATAGTATACTGTACAGGCATATATCGGTGTTCAAATGTATAAATGTTTTACCTGAGCACGTTTTTTGTGTAAAGGGCTACTTTCACACTTGTGGTGGGACTTTCATAAGTATAAGCTGCTGGCTTCAGAATCCATTAAAATGTATCACAAGGACTGTTCTCATTGGATCAGCCCCAACCCTAACCTTCACCCTGGCCCAAAAACCTATAACCTAACTCTTACTCCATCCTTGACCCATATCACAATCCTAACCTCAACCCATAACTAACCGTAACCCTTTTCAAGGACTGTTGAGACTTTGCTCAGAAATTGTAGACAGGGCAAGTCAGAGTGATGTCATAACTAAGTCAAAGATCAGGGTTCATCGATAAATGTTCGACAGTTATTTGGTAGATAGGATGAAGGCATGGTCTGTGGGATGTGCATGCTGCTAAAGCCTAGTAGATTATGTCAACGATAATACTTAATGCTTGGCTCTGGTTTGTGATCGCTTGGCTTTATCCCTATTTAATCTTTATGAAAGAGAGGAGGTGATGGATGGAGCCACCTGCCAGTGAGGTTATTATTGATAATTTTTGATCATTTTCTCTCTATGAAACCAGTGTTGTTGTTAGGTTGTCTTCTTCATCTTAGGTGATGTGGATCCATCCACTGATGCCGATGTGCAGTGAATCCGCCTTTAAGACGGACCCAGAACCTTACCAAGAAATATGACCTATTTCAGCAGTGTTCACTTGATTTTCTATAGAGTATGGTCACAAGGTAATATCTCATCCACAAGGATATGTCACGGTCAATATATTGATACCAACAGGCCATGTTATTAGGTGAGAAACAACAGCGTCAACATGGGTTGTGGGCCTTATATTGCGGAGGGGATGGCTAGAAAGACATCCATGGGTAGGTGGGAGAGTGGGAGGGACCGAGTACAGCAGCTTTGAACTGTGTATTCAGTGTTTGAAAGCATATTGTCAGAAGGGTAAATCAGCTACCAGGTAATGGGATGTTTGCCTGCTTGACCCCAGCGTCAGCTAATCCCCCTGGCTCTGCCATCCTTTCAAAGATTAGACATTTCAGATACATGGCGCTTATGTTGGACGACTGGGGCCGAAGGTTCAGCGCTGAAAGTGTAGAGGGAAACTGATGCATCGGAGAAGATGGAATAGAAAAAAACACACCAAACTCTGAAAAATACGATAGGTGGCAAAATAAAACGAGTATACCACAAGGATGGTACTTGGCTTTATTTCTATATTGTTCTTTTCTTGTCAGCAAAATAATTAACATGTCTTTCAAAAAACAAGAACCAAAACGAATAATACAAGCATGTGCATTAATGAAACAAAACTACTCTGGCATCTTTACTCAAAGGTCGTCATGACTTCTTCAAAGGCATCACTGACTGATTCCCTAATATATTCATAACTCACATAACAGGATGTCTCGGGCATACAGGAGCTTAAGAGTCCATGAAGCACCGTTGAATCCGGGTGCCTAATAGTGTCACCATTTTTTATTCCACTTGTTGACAGACAAAAACGTTGGTCTATGGTGATAACGGAAAGCTGACAACTAGTGTGGCTGTCAGTAATTGTGGTTCCCTGTAGCATGGAGGGGAAGTCATTGTATAGATTGGCCTGGCGAACTGACCTCCTTAATCGCTCCTCGCTGACTACCCAGCTTCGCCTGGTTTTACGGGCTGAGGAACAAGTGCTGTACATACCAGTTTTACTTACTCAAACAGCTTCTGAGGACAGAAAGAAATGTGATTGGTGCTGGCGAATACCCAATCGAAATGGAGAGGAGGCGGTGCTCATGCTCATGAACCGTTCAAGCTAGATCGAAAGAGCAAGTAAATTTATCTAGAATAAAAATGTACCACTGAATGTTAGCTACATTACATCACATTTAGCACATAATCAAGTAATGGTCATTATAACATAACAGGTAAACTTGCTCTTTCGCAGACCCTGATGTAATCTGAAGTGTTCATGAGCCCCGCCTCCTCTCCATTAACATTGGGGGTTCACATGTACCAATAAAAAAAGTTTCTGGCCTCAGTAGATGTTTGAGTAAGTCAAACTGGTATGTGCGAGAAGCACGTGCAATTGCTGAGGACAGGTGTAGTCGCTTGCTGTCTGCTCTGCTTACCATCCAGGCTGGGGTTGTCCGTAGGGTCTTAAACTCATCAGGCAGCACATAAATGTGTGATAGAGGCTAGCATTCCCTGTGACAAGTCAAGTGAGGAGACATCGGCCTGCACAACCAAAAGGGCTTTCGGGTGTCCTGCAATATGACAATGTGCCTCCTAGCAAACAATCAGGGCAGTGGCGGTCGGTACCATTAGGCAAGTTAGGCAGCCGCCTATGGCCCCAGAAGAAAATTCAAACTGAAACACAATTTAAAATATAATAATCCATAATGTGTTTTTGTAAAAATGAAATGGCTTAAAATCTGATTGTTGCTCAAACTAAATCAACCATTATTTGTTTCAGACCAAACCCCATCTCTTACTTAAATGGTCTGTCCCATATTGTTTCTCAACGAAGCAGCCCAAATGACGTTAGACATGAAGCCTATTCAGTCAGCCTGAGCCTGCTACACAACAAGAGATAAACAGATATTTTTTTTAAAATATGAAACGCCTGTATGTGAGTGTTGTAGAAAAGTTGAGGCTTTGTGGCTGCAGCTACTATGGTCATTAACTTAAATAGCTTAGCAGCTACAGCTATTAATTACTGAATATGACTGTTTGACAGTCACATAAGAAAGCACTGACCTGGACCATCACCAAAGGCCGGACAGGGGTTAGGAAGACATTGATTCAATTCCATCATGTTGTTCTTCAAACATCCGCATGTTGATTATAATGAAGCAAATGTTGATTATGATGGTGATAGCGACAGTTCTACTGATCACAATTTAGCGATGTTGATATCTTGGCTCCCAAGAAAGCTTTGATAGTGTATATGGGCCTCTCAGCTGACAGATAAGGAAAGTTGCAGGATCGTGAGAAAATAAAGTTATATGAATGCTTTTCATATCATCATTAAGAAACTGCACACTTGAACAAAATGGCTAAATGCTTTGTGCTTCATAAAGGTTGTATCTTATAATGCAGTATGTGCCCTTCAGATGATTAGTTTTAAACTGATTTACTCTACTGAAAGGGGCAGTCTTTGGAAGTGGCAGATACCTTCAACAAGAAAGACAGAAGGTATGTTCAAAATCTTGCCGGTATGGTTTTGCTAAAGACAATAAGGTAAAAATACATGTTAGGGCATCAACCATTCTTTGCCTATGGCCCTGAAATCACTAAAACCGCCTCTGAATCAGGGCCCAGTTCCCACAGGTCAAAGAGTTCAAGAGACCATTTTATGATTCACTTTTGTCTCTCGGGCTCCCGTTGTTGTAGATGGGGAGATTCACAAGGTTCTGAAGTGCTGATTACAGCCACCGGCAGGGTTGTTATTTTTTAACAAAAAAGCCAGACAACAAAAATGTTTCTGATGATTTTGCTCTCATTACACAGATGTGGAAGACAGCACATTATAAGCAGGTAAAGCATTGAGATCAAGGAGCATTGAGTTCAGAAATGGATGGACTGTACTATTGGTTCAACAATGCTGCTAAATGATATAATCCTCTTTGGAACCTCAAACTACATTAAACTGAAATGTTTGCTAATCCAATTTGACAGGTAATGCGTCTTTAGGGTAATGTTCCAAGTTGCACAGGATTACCGCACTGTGTGAGAGCCGCTATTTGGCATTTCCTCCCTGCTTAAAGATTTGTGTATTGTAGAGGTTGACTGAAAACACAACAGATGGACTAAAAACACAACTGACAGACTAAAAACACAACTGACAGGCTAAAAACACAGCTGGCTGACTGTTAACAGAGCCAACTGACTGCCTACACGGTTACACTCAGCCTGTAGCTGATTCTTACATGTTCATCGTCACAGTGCAATCATGGGACCACCATTTTGGCAGTACCCTCCGTAATTTGGCTCAAGGCCTTTCTCGGATCATTTCAGGAGGAAGTTAGAGGAAGTGTCAGACTGAAGAGGAAGTGCACATTGTCTCCAAATGTCCCTGCTAAGGGCACGGACTTGGCCCGAAGGACGGTTATTTATTTAGCTTATTTCCTGAATAGGAACTCCACTGCCAGACGTGTGAATGGAAAAGTGTACAGAATGTTAGTGTTGGAATAAATTTGCATTGATGGGACTATAGCCCTCGGTGACAGCATAGCACACCGCATCCCACTTGCCTCAGAATCTGAGCAAGGTTGGTTCCTGGATAAGAGACCAAATGCTGTTGGAAGTGGTGTTGGACAGCCAGAAGAGGGGTATTTCTTTCGGTTTAAACATCAAATCTACCCAGGACGATGAATCGGAACATTCCCTTGAGTCGGGTGCTGTCATTTGAATGGAAGGTTAAACTGAGGTCAGATTCTTTGGCACTGGTTGTATTAGGGGTGTTATGACAACTTTGCCGATGATCATAGTCAACTAATTACCCCCAACGTCAAATATGCAAAATTGTACAACAGATGCACACAATCAATAAAGTATATAGAAGTCACTTAGGGATAGCATCTTGGCTAAATTACTAAAGTATACAACCAAAACAAGATCAACAAGTGTGTTTTTACAAATCTCTGATTCACATCAATGCATACTTGGCACAAATTGTTGTGGTAATCTCTATCTGGGCAAATTCATGCATGTGTCGCACACCCTCACCTCAGCCCAAACGTAGCTCATGGATATGGATGTGCTTCACTTAACCTCTATAGGTTATTCATTCAGCAATCCATAATGTCTAAAAACAAGCTGAACAAATGCTTCACTTCTTCTGCATATGAAAAATGATTTTACCGCTATCTGATCAAATCAGTGTTTTCCACTGGTTTGGCTGTTAAACAGAAAGGTAAGCTTTGCTTGAGATTTAACCTTCCGTATGCATTTTGATAGATCTATAGAAAAAAAGATTTGACTCTTTTTTTAAATGCTTTATTTGAAGGGCTGTAAAGAAAGCACAAAAAATATGTTATTGTAAGATACCTTATGATATGCTACCATACAGTAACAACATTCACTTATTTTAAGTGATATCCACTATTGTAAGTTTAAGACCACTGCACTTAAACTCATTGCAAAACAGGTACGAACCACTGATTCAGAACGAAATGTGTGTAAATGAACCTATGGAAGCTGACCACAACAGAAGCATTAGGGCTAACCAAAAACCAAGAATTAGCCCTAAAACCACTGATCGGACAAATGAAAGAAGATACTTTGCTAACTCCGAATTTGAAAAACCTTATATACTACCTTGATTGGGGATGATATAACCAAGTATATCAGAGTGGCAAAGACTGAAATCCTAACCAAATTGTATGTTATTGTAAGGTACCTTATGATATGCTGCCATACAGTAACAACATACAATAGTGGTAATCACTTAGAATAAGTGTAAGTTTGCTATACTATATATCAAGTTTACTATACAGCTCTGGAAAATATTGAGAGACCACTGCACCTTTTTCTTTCATTTCCCAAAAAGTTGAAAAGGAAAGTTTTGAGTGAGGAACAGAAGCGTTCAATTTGCAGTGGTCTCATAATTTTAACCCTTCTGTTCCTCACTCAAAACGTTCCTTTTCGCTTTTTTTGGAAACGAAAAGGTGCAGTGGTCTACATTTTTTCAAGAGCTGAATATAGTTAATATTTTTTCCTCAGAAATGTTGTATGTGTTGATTCAATTGGGGCTATAAAACTTACATACAACACCTTGTACCTACTTTCCGACAAAATTATTTTTAGAGTATTCAAAACAATACAGTGTTTGTGTTGATAAACAAAATACGGTATTTCCAAAACATATTATAATCTATAAAAAAACAAGTCTCTAACTTATCCGGATGCCTCATAACTATGGAACACTGTTTAATAGACTATAGGCTACCTATCTTGTCTGCCTCTGAGCTCACTGAACTTTCCCCATCACTGCTTTCATCATCTGTCCAATCCACATCAGAAGGAAAAGTGCCATTTAAATTCGATTTTATCTATAATACAAATGTGAGGGCAGTACTTAACATACAACAAATCAACATTACTGTATATCGCTAGAATTATTGTTGTTATTATTTGAATAGCATAACAGATTGCAGCTACATTGATAGATAGCTAAACTATTACAGTAATGTCATACCACTTCTGTACAGTGTTGCCGCTTGGCAACACAGACATTTGATCTGCAGCGCTTCTTTTTTGCCTTTTAAACAGTTTTTTCACAGCATCGTCCCTTTGGTGCAGTGAAGTTGTCCTATCCCATTAGCAGAAAAACACCACCAAAGCATAATGTTTCCACCTCCATGTTTGACGGTGGTGATGGATTTCTTGGGGTCAGAGGCAGCATTCCTCCTCCTCCAAACACGGCGAATTGAATTGATGCCAAAGAGCTCGATTTTGATCTCATCTGACCACAACACCCATTTCTCCTCTGAATCATTCATATGTTCATTCCAACTTCAGATGGGTGTGTGCATGTGCTTTCTAGAGCATGAGGACTTTGCGGGTGCTGCAGGATTTCAATCCTTCATGGCGTAGTATGTTACCTATTGTTTTCTTGCTGACTTTGGTCCCAGCTCCTTGAGATCATTGACTATATGCGCCCGTGTAGTTCTGGGCTGAATCCTCACAGTTCTCATGATCATTGCAACTCCACGAGGTAAGATCTTGCATGGAGCCCCAGACTGAGGAAGATTGACAGTTCTTTTGTGTTTCTTCCATTTGCGAATAAACGCACCAACAGTTGTCACCTTTTCAGGAAGCTGCTTGGCGATGGTCTTATAGCCCATTCCAGCCTTGTGTAGGTCTACAATCTTGTCCCTGCCATCCTTGGGACAGCTTTTTGTTCTTGGCCATGGTGGAGAGTTTGGAATCTGATTGATTGCTTCTGTGGACAGGTGTCTTTTATACAGGTAACAAGCTGAGATTAGGAGCACTGCTCCAAAGATGATGCTCAGAATCTCAGCTCGTTACCTGTATAAAAGACACCTGGGAAACAGAAATCTTTCTGATTGAGAGTGGATCAAATACTTAATTCCCTCATTAAAATGCAAATCAATTTATAAAATTTTTGACATGTGTTTTTCAGTTTTTTTGTGATATGGAACACCTGTTTTCACCATATCAGCTGAATTAATTTAACTTTCTTTCAGAGCAACACAGAAGCACGCCATGTCCTATTTGTTTCATTGTCAATATATAATCATATTTCATGACAGTAACGGTTATATTTTTGCAGAAAAAAATTAAAGCGTTTCCATTAGCTAATGATATATAGGCCTACTTGAAATACACACTTTCACTCAGTGTTGGCATATATAGAGCTCTGTAAAAAATTAAGAGACCACTGCAAAATTATCAGTTTGTCTGGTATTAATATTCATAGGTATGTGTCTGAGTAACATGAACATATTTCTTTTATTCTATAAACTGCTGACAATATTCCCAAATTCATGCATCGTTTTCAGACCTCAAATAATGCAAAGAAAACTAATTCATATTCCTTTTTCAAAAACAAAATAATAATGTTTGAACTTAGGAAGAGTTTTGAATTCAATATTTGGTGGAATAACAGATTTTTTATCACAGCTTTCATACGTCTTGGCATGCTCTCCACCAGTCTGTCACATTGTTGTTGGGTGACTTTATGCCACTCCTGGCACAAAATTTCAAGTAGCTCAGCTTTGTTTGATGGCTTGTGACCGTCCATCTTCCTCTGGATCAAATTCCAGAGGTTTTCAGCAGTGTTCACGCCTGGAGATTGGGCTGGCCTTGACAGGGTCTTGATCTGGTGGTTCTCCTTCTGCACTTTAATTGACCTGGCGCTGCGGCATAGAACATCATCCTGCTGGAAAAAACAACTCTCAGAGTTTGGGAACATGGTCAGAGTTGCAGGAACAAGGTGTTCTTCCTGGATAGCCTTGTTCTTCCCGGATAGCCTTGGCCTGATTCATGCGTCCTTCACAAAGACAAATCTCCTCATATTCAAGCCTTGCTGAAGTATCCCCAGATCATCACCAATCATCTACCAAATTTCACAGTGGGTGCAAGACAATGTGGCTTGTAGGCCTTTTCAGGTCTCTGTCTAACCATTAGATGAAAAGGAAGGTGCTGGGAAAAGCTGAAAAAGCAAAAAAGAGGACCTCACTCCATTCCTCAATAGTTCAATCCTTATGTTTTTTTGCAAACTTCAGCCAGGCTCTTCTTTGCGTCTCATTGATGAATGGCTTTTTTCTAGCTTTGCACGACTTCAATCCTGTCTCTAAAGCTTGTTTCAAATGGTCCTTGCTGTGCACTTCACCCCAGCTGCTGTTTGGCATTCTTTTTGTAGGTCACTTGATGTCATCCTGCGGTTGTTGCGTGACATTCAAATGAGTTGACGGTCATTTTCGCCCTCTGCCAGTCAGTAGCTTTGTTGTCCCCAATATCTGTTGCTTGATCTTGTTTTTATGAACCGCCATTTTTGACATTTTCAGGATGGAAGCAACCTGATGATCACTGTATCCCTCTGCCAGTAAAGACAGAATTGAACCCTTCTTTTCCTCACTCAAAGCTTTTCTTTTCAACTCTTTCGTCATGCTGAATAGTTATTTTTCTATTAACATTACCTGTGGGGTACTCCTACCGCTGTTTTTGCCATCCAGCTGATCCTATTTCAAGAGGATTGTGATGACCACAGCAGTGGTTTTTATACTTTTCCTCATTAAATAAGATTTGGTTCAGGTAATCACCTAATCAGTACCTCATGAAGTAAAATGAGGTGTGCCTGTGTTGGAATGTAACAGGCACTGGAATGGAATGACTGACATACATGCAGAGATGCAGATTTAAGGATAAATTCGCATCTATCTTTTCCAGAGCTGTGTATATACAGCTCCAGAAATAATTAAGACCACTGCATTGAACTCACATTGCAGAAAAGGTACGAACCACTGATTCAGAACAAAATGTGTGTCAATGAACCTATGGAAGCTGACCACAACACTAGCATTAGGGTTAACCAACAACCAAGAATTTGCCCTAAAACCACTGATAGGACAAATGAAAGAAGATACTTTGCTAACTCCACATTTGAAAAACCTGATAGTACCTTGATTAGGGATGATATAACCAAGCATATCAGAGTGGCAAAGACTGAAATCCTAACCATGGCTGACATATCTGTCAGAGAGCTAATAGAAATGTTACCAGTAATTCTCGCTACACATCCAAGCAACATGCAGATTATTATCCACACTTTTGACATTCTACGAAGGAAAACTGGATCTGAGATCCTGAAATCACTTCTTGGTGCAAACATATGTCAGACTCTTGGAATGCCATGTCCAAACAAGATAAGTATGAAGGACAGTACTCATAGACAGAGAATCTAACCCCTCTCTCCTGACCCTCTAACTAAAATCACCCAATGCTAACAGAAGTTGTCCTTTTCCCAAACGGGGCACCACAACTTTCACCCCCCCCCCCACCACACTCACCAATCAGGGAGCTAGTTCTAACCAAAGAGAGCATAGCCTTTTTGTCACACTTCTGCCCCCGTTTGAAACAATTGCTTAGGCAACTCCCACATTGTCAACAACCTTGTCCTTTATTTGCACAGAGCACTGAATATATTTGATGATGTGCTTCGGGTCCCTGCTATTGTGAAAATAGCAATGCCAACTGTTTTGAGTACAAGCTAGGACCTAGTATCTCTATTCCTGTGTTGATAGGAAATATCAAGTGCATCCAACTTATAAAGAAAACTTGTCTAATCTGTTTACGTCAACCTACTTGTCAAGGAACCCCTATTATATCTATTAAGCTGGCTTTACTTAATATCAGGTCTCTTGCCAACAAATCATTCTTGATCAATTACATTATAATATATAATATCTATATATAATATCATTATAATATCTCTAAAGGTCTCGATATTTCCTCTGTCAGGTTAAAGAATTGGCCCTGTCTGGTCATTTCTGTGTCTTTTTTTAATCACTTATCCTGAATGTTCCAGTAAACTCTGCTTCTGTTAAGAAAAGGTGCATTAATGAGAGTATCAATGCTCAGCTTATGGAAGCCATAGCTATCACTCCAACAGTAAGTGCTGAGTCAGTTGATGTACTCCTGGATATTTTATGCCAACATATTGAATGTCATGGACCGTGTGGCACCGGTAAAGGTAAAGAAAACTATGAGCAAACAGAAAACACCATGGAGAACCATCATGATGGTGAGCACTCTGAAAAGAGAATGTAGGAAAGCAGAAAGTAAGTGGAGGGAAACAAAACTTCAAATCCACTAAGAGATCTATAAACAAAGACTTGGTAGCTTCAACAATGACTTATGCAGGGCTAGACAGCAACATTTATTGGGAATGATCAACAAGAATGTCAACCATACTATTTGTCATGGTCGACAAGCTTGCAAACCCAGTAAAGCAGACAGCATCAGAACTCATGTCCACTGTAATAAATTTGCTGGTTTCTTTAGTGACAAAAGTTACTTTGACCAAGAAAAGAAAGAAAAAAGTACTAGACGGACCATCAGAACTACACAGACTAACAAGGACACTGTACCGTCACTACAACCACCAAGACACAACTTGGTTATTATGTTGCAATTTAATACAATTGATCAAGAATCCCTAGAAGAAACAGTCCAACATCTTAAAGCTTCTACATGTCTCGACACACTGCCATCAAACTTTTTGTTTTAAATGTTAACTCTATAACAATGGACCTACAGCAAATAGTTCATGGCTATCTGCAATCAGGTATTTTCCCAACATCTCTAAAAACAGCTGTCATTAAGCCCCTATTAAAAAGAGAGCACTGGATGCATCTATAATGAAGAATTATAGACCTGTATCAAATCTCTGTTTTATAGCAAAGATCATTGAGAAGGTTGTCTTCAATCAACTCAGCAATTTTGTGATCTCAAGTGTTCTCTTAGACAAATTTTCGGAGTTCCCCAGGAATTAGTTCTTGTTCAATCTTTATATGCTACCTCTGGGCCAAATTCAACAGAACAGCAACATTAACTACCACAGCTATGCCGAGGATATTCAAATATATATGGCTATCGAACTATATGACTACCGCTCAATAGACAATCTGTGTCACTGTATAGAGCACTTAAATACCTGGATGAACCAAAATGGTCTACAATTAGACAAATATAAAACTGAGTTTATTGTGTTTGGCAACCAAAATAAAAATATTTTGGCAACCAAAATAAAAGAAAATGTATTAGGAAAGAGCTGGATACTCTGGCCCTTAAAATCAGGGCTCAAGTGCATAATCTTGATGTTCTGAAAGACCTCACATTCAACAGTCGTTTTGAAGCGGTCACCAAAAAAGCATTGTATCATCTCAAAAATAGCCAGAATCTAAGGCATGGTTTCCCAAAAAGACCAAGAGAAGCTCATCCATGCTTTTATCTTTAGTAGGGTTGACTACTGTAATGGCCTCTTAACTGGACTCCCAGTAAGTCTGCAAAACAACTGCAGGTCATTCAGAATGCTGCTGCTTGAATGTTAACTAGGACCAAGAGAACAGAGCATATCACTCCGGTTCTTAAATGTTTGCATTGGCTTCTAGTCAGTTACAGAACAGATTTTAAAGTGGTGTTTTAAGTTTGTAAATATATGAATGGTTTAGGATCCAAATACATTTCTGATATGTTTGAAGAATATAAACCAAGCAGAGCTCTTAGATCCATGAACACAGGTCAGCTAGTAGAGCCCAGAGTCCAAACTAAACATGTAGAAGCTGCGTTTAGTTTATTCCTGTACACAACTTTAATAAACTACCAGAAGAGCTTAGACATGCCCCAAACGTATGCATTTTAAAATCCAAGTTAAAAACACTTTTTCACATGCCTATGACTGAGCTCTTAATTTTAACCGCACTGTTTAAACTTACAGCTTGTATGGCCTTCTATGTTTTTATCCCGTTTTTATTCTGTTTATATTATCTTATTCTATTTTAGTATTATGATGTAGTTATTCAATTTCTATTTTGCAATCTTTCACCAATTGTAATGCAAGTTTTGGTGGCATAAATGTAACAATCTGATTCAATTGAAGAAAAAAAATCTTTATTTTCACTGTAAAGCACATTAAATTGCTTATATATATATATATATGAATTGTGCTATATAAATGAATGTTCTTGCTTACTTGCTTGCACCTTATTCTTTCCTTTCCAAAATAGTTGAAAAGGAAAGTTTTGAGTGAGGAACAGATGCATTCAATTCACAGTGGTCATACCGGCGCCACAAAAGGGCAAGAGGGGGTTCGTTACTGACATTTCATTTTCAGTCATTTCCACAAGAGACGACAGGTTGATAGACACTGTTCATTTGACTTGACGGCTCTGGGATTTGAACCAAAATCCTTGGTAATATGCCCTATTCTTTTGACCGCTGATGCCCATACAGTGCCAATATTATAAACCCATCCTTGTTTTAAAGTTCTACAGTCAATCCTTCAGAGGCTAATTAATGACAGTGATGCTATTGTGAATCTATTTTGTATTTTTAGTTAACTGGGTTCTAGGTGATAATGTGTATAACCAAAAAGCCCACCAGTGTATATTTTATGACAGAGTTAGATCATTTACAGCAGGTATCACATACTGGTCAAAGACGTATCCCCCATTCGATCAATTAAAAGGCTTTTTCTCCTCCGTTGCATGGCTCTTTGCCCACAAGTGGTTTGGCTCAGCTCCTCAGGTGTCAGTGACAGTGTTTTTATACACCACAGGGATTAGGGCCTTGTGTGTTTTTCCCTGCTCATCTTTATACTGATGTGAGGGTCGTCACCAGAGACATTACACAGATGAGAACAAACAGACAATAGCCATGATGCACTACGACAGTTGTGAGGAGATAAATGTCTGTTTTTCATTATCTCAAAATGAAAGGATGTACTGTTCTGCTATTTCAGTCTGAGTGTGTTTTGTTTAGAAAGTAATTGACCCAGATGTGATAGAGAATCGGGTAGTGTCAGCAAGTTACTGAAGTAGCCCACAACCACACTGCAGCCAGAGGCAGTGAGACATACAAGGAACATGGACCTTCATCTTTAATGAGCTTTGCTCTTAATCACATATGTCTGTGCAACCAAGTACTCAGAGGACACGCGGTATGAGGGAATGTTCATCGGAAGCCCGCACACTAGGGTCTTAATTAAAGGGAATATATAGAGTATTGTCATATGCATGTGCACATACACATGCAGACACACCCGTTCCATCTGTGTTGTTCCTGTTTCCTTCCCACCGGCATAATAGTGGAGGAAAAAATGCGGCCTTAAGGGATGAAATAAGTTAACTGAGTACAGTTGAGCTGAGGTTAAACCTGCCTCTTAAAGGTGTCCTTCATCCTGGTCTTGTCCCGTTATTGACCTGATCTTATCTCTTTGCACTCATAACATTTTTATCTCCAAAGCATGCATTCCACCAAGAAGATGTTTCAGGACCACTTTAAATGATGTATGAAATCTTTCTTCTTGCTAAAATATGGCAAAAGTTGTCATGTCCTGGCTATGCCCCTAGCCATCTTTGCGCTGGCTGGGGTCATAGTCAGGACATGGCCAAAAGAGATGGCTCTAGCCACCTCTATGTGCTTTGGTTTCCCCAATTGGAGGCAGGTGTTCGTTATTGCCTCCAATTGGGGAACCTATTTATGTTGAGTGTTTTACCACAGTGGTGTGGTTTATTTTGGT